>PVJA010008236.1:25415-65323 GCA_004027025.1 Myocastor coypus
AAAAAAAAAAAAAAAAAAAAAAAAAAAAAAAAAAAAAAAAAAAAAAAAAAAAAAAAAAAACAGAATTGGGAGAGACTAAATTAAAAATATCAATTACACATTTCTATAAAATATAGATTCCTCATCTTCAAAACATGGACTAACTGGGGGCTGGGAAGATAGCTCCATGGCACAAGTGCCTGCCTGACAAGTGCAAGGTTGTGAGTTTGAACCCCATTCCCACAAAAAAAAAAAAGAAAGAAAGAAAGAAAGAAAGAAAAAACATGGACTACTAACTTATACTGAGATAGCAAAACAAAAGTAGTATGTGAGAAGAAAATCACCAAATGAGAAATGATTTGTTTAAAAAATAGCAATGCATATGATTGAGAATTTAGTGAAAAGGTAACTGACCTCACTACCTCACTTTGATAAAGTATGGTCAATATCAGTGATCTAACATGCAAAAATGTATCTAAGAAAATAATACAAATCCAAGAAAAAAATTAGTTAAAAGAATTTTCATTATACTGTTATTTTTTTACTACAAAAAATGTGAGAAACATGCAAGACTACAGTTAATTATTGCACATCTACACATAATAATAAAAGTCTATAAAAAGAATAGTAAGGAACATGGTAGAAAAAGGGTCACAGTACACTAAGTAGAAAACAAGATTACAAAAGAATATGATCATACTAAGCAATGCAGGTAGAACGTTTGGGAAAATATGCATAAAATATTAACATAGGTTATTTGACCAGTGGGATTATGGCATTTCTTTTTTAAAAATTGTATTTAAAAAATAAATAAATAAAAATTGTATTTTATTTGATCCCCAGTACCAAAAAAATAAAATAAAATAAAATAAAATAATTGTATTTTAAAGAGAATACAAAACAGGAAAGACATTAAAAATAATACAAAATTCCAAAACAAGATAAGAAATCAATAATAGTTGCTACAGTGAAAGTATTATCTTAATATAGTTGTTTAAATTACCAAAATTAGGCATTAACTTAATTTCTACTGGTTTACCCAAAAGAACAGTAAGACATTTCTTTGTTTTGTTTTGCTTATCTATATTTTCTAGACTCTCCACATGATATTGTTGTAATAAAAATATTTAACTATTCAAAAACATAAAATCTTATTGTATAATCATTATAGGAGATTGTACTGAACTATAATTTGTTGCAATCCAGGGAATGAATGTTAAATTTCTGTCATTATAAAAAACAATTTTTATGTAATAATGGGACTAACCAAAAAGAAACAAAAGTCATTTCACTGAGGATAACAGTAATTCTGTAATACTAGAAATAGACAAGTCAGTCATTATCAAAATGTATGCATTTCTGGGAAAATAAATTGAAAATAAATGAAGATTTTTATGTGGAATGATTTTAGACTGTAAGTAAAATGGGTGAGGATTTCAATACTTAAAGCCACAGACAATATCATAAGGTAAGAACAGTTTTGATCTACTTTGAAAGTTTATTGTTTACTTATTTAAAAATGTATTTCTTGGGGATAAGGAAATAACTCAGTAGAATGAGCACTTGCCTGGCAAGTGCAAGGGCCTGAGTTCAATCTCTAGTTCTAGGAAAAAAAAAAAAGAAAAAAAAAAAAGTATTTCTTTATCTATTACAATAGAAAAAATACAACTCAAAGAATTCCATTTCAGATGTTAAGCTCAGATACATAATTAATTTTTAAGAATGCTCATTTTTCCTGCCAACACACCTCACAGATCTAGAGAAATCATTCTTAAAATGTATCTGGATCCAGAAAAACATGGAACACCATAGGCAATCCTGTGCATTAAAAAAAAAAAAAAAAAAAGAAAAGAGAATAATCATTTTGTTATGAAGCAAAGACAGTGCCTCACTCTGAATTCACTAATTACTAATATCCAGTAAGAGCACTACATTAGGACTCTAAATTTTTTTTAAAAAATAACTATTTAATGGAGCTCCATAAATTGCTAAGAATCATTGTGGGTAACTTACACATCATGGTTCATATTCTATTGCCCCAGCCCTCCCTCCCTCCAAATATGTATGCATCATGTTCATGATTTGGCTTGTTTGAAACAGGTTTATGAAGTAAATAAAGATTTTTAGACTCAGGAAAATAAAGAAGTGGCTTGAAAATAATAGATTTGCTTCTAAAACTATATTTAAATTAGAGCTGATTCATGATTTAGAACTTATTGCTATGGAAATTTATGAATAAAATAGTTTATAGGTATAATGCTATTTTGATAGCCTTCTGGAAAATTTAACCCAACATCAAAACATTAATTTAAATACTGCACTGTCCCAGTCACTGGAAGATGAAGCTGCCTAAAACTTCTTTAAAACTTAAATTTAGAGTTTCAGTATTTTTAAACTGTTGCATTAAGAAAAAGAAAACTCACCTGCATTTCTCCCAAGACTATTATTTATTTCCTCGAATACAGTGGAGGCTTCATGGAAAAGCATTACTTAAATATGAGTTGCCTGTGCACAAAGTTCCTACGAAACCCAATTATTCATACACCGTACCCTTGCCAAGGAGATTGTGGATTACAGCTGGACTGGAAGATCTGAAGGTCTGTTAGGTCTTCCCCGCCAGTCATCCTTTGTAATTCTTAAAAATCTTAACAGAGGTCTTCACTGAGCACCACATGAGTGAACACGTACTGAAAGACTCTTAGACGACATGTATCAGGTACTGAAATCCGCCCTCTCTCTCTAACCACTGTTAGCTCCAATTCGAAATCCAGACTGTAAACATGGTTGAATATTTTCCTAAGATGTCCTTTAACCTGCTTCTTCTGTTTCTCTTCTATATTTCCTTCATCTTTCTAACATTAAAGTTGAAAGGTTTACATTTTTTAGAAAAAAAATGTGGATGCTTTTAAGAAGTATTCCCTTAACTACTCCTTACATCTACTTTCTAATCCCCAACTCACTTAATTAAATTCAGTGTGAATTTATATTGCAATTAACATCTTTTGAGGGATTACATGTTCTAATCACAATTATGCAGTGAATATTTGAAACGCATACATTTTGTTATATTATCTGAAATGCAAATTAGAGTCCAAAAAAAGACATTTAATAAAAATGTATAGTACTGAAGACTATTATGGAACCTAAGGGACTAGAAATCAAATCTGAAAGAGTAAAAGCACTGATACAAGTATAAAAACAAGTTGCTTCACCTCCAAAACCCCTGGAAGTGGCCCCACTTGGCTACCATTTAACCTAGCTTCATCACAGTTTAAAAATTCCTTCCAAGAGACTGTATTAACCAGAATGAATTTAATTTCCTTCTCCTTGGATCAGAAGTGCAAAGTCTTAAATGAGAGATAAGTCATACAATTCTGGAAGATCAGGAGATAAACATCTCTATCTTTTTCAGACCCAAGAATTTATAATGAAATGATTGACTTATTTTATCTAACTTTTTCTTTAAAATTGCATTTCATAAACAGAAGAGCAAAGCTGACCTTTCTTAGCCACTCGTGTATTCCAGACAGTAAATGCTACAGTTTGTGTCCACATGTCGCCGCAAAGACTCAGGCAGTCTTAGAGAGGCTTCTTTAGAGGTGCTTAAACCTAGAGTGTGTGACAGACTGGTGGAGCAGTGCTGGGGTTAAGGGTGGATGACTTACCAATTGGGCTGGCACTGCCCTGCTCCCAGCAGGCTGGACACACCTCAGAAGGGACATTCACAGGCTGGTCTCCTCATTCCTTTGCTCGTTTTTATTGTCTCCTACCACCATGAACTGCTTCTCCTCTGTGATGCTGCCCTGCCTTGAATCCAGACGGTTATGGACTGTGATCTCTATGAACTGTGAGCCACATAAACTTTTCCTCCCTTAGCTCAGCTCTGGACATTGGGGATTTCATCTCAGCAATGAGAGAAATGTTAACTAAAACAGTAAGTGTTACTTTCATCCACAAAGTAACCCTATGAGCTTCATATTACAGATGTAGAATATAAGGCTCAGAGAAGTTAAACATTTGAGAAAATTAAGCGAGTCAGTGGTGAAATGAAGATCTGACTCTTAAACCAGGCAGTCACCAGATAAAAGGACAGTGTCATTTTTGCAAAGATAGGATATTAGGAAGAAAGTTTAAGTTGAATTTTGTTTTTAAATCTTTTATTTATCTATTTATTTTATTTTGGTATATGTCTCATTACGCAGCTTAGACTCATAGTGATCCTCCTGTCTTAGCCTCCCTAGCACTGGGATTACAGGTGTTTACCACTGTGTCTGGTTTCAGTGGCAGACACAGCACACCCAGGGTTCAAGTACTAGCATGGCATGCAGTACCAGGGATCGAACCCAGGTACTTGTGCTTGCCAAGCAAGTACTTAGACCACTGAGCTATTCAGGAGGAAAGTTTAGGGCCAAACTTTCAGTTTAACTATCATCCTCTCTGACAGGCTGCTGGGCTGTTGGAAGCCAGAGTAAACATCAGTGGACAGGTATAAGACGTGTCAACATTGGAGCTCTCCTGGCTCCTTCTGCAAAAGGCAAGAGCTTAAGCCAAGCTACTCTGTGGTTTCCCCAGTGTTGAGCTTTACCATGAAGTAAAGAGCTGGTGAATGCGTCTATTCCTGCTTTTCTCGTGGTTGATTTTCTTGTATGCTCAGGGTCTATTTATGTATACAGCAGATAGTTAATTCTAAAACTAGTATTTCAATAATAAAGGAAAATTCAGGTTTTGACTTTCACTTCCCTCTCCTGCTGGTTTCCTGTTTACTAACCTGTTTCCACATAAATTTGCCATTATACTTTGCCAGTACACAGAGATTGCTTAGGCTACCTATTGCTTTTTTCTTTCAAGTCATTGGGAGAGACCTAAAAAATACTCTATACTTGTCGACCCTGAAAAGTACTGTTAAAGTTTTTAAAAAGCTTTCTCTGCCCCACTAGAGTATTTTTTTCTCACTTATCCATGACCTAGCTTCCTTGATCTGTATCATTTGTTTTTTGCCTGTGACACAAGCCCCTGAAGAAGGATAAATATGAATGAGCTAGAGTTTATATGTGTTTGCCAAATTTCATGTGTTAGACCTTTGGGAGGTTCTTGGGCCATGACAGCTCTACCCTCATAAATGGAGCAATCCACTCATGGATTAATGTTTATCACAGGAGTGACTTAGTTAGAAATGCAGCTCACTCTGGTAGGTTTGCTCTATGGCACCATACGGTCCTTGCTGCTATGGCTTCAGATAAGAAAAAAGCCCTGGTCAGAAGCTGAGTGGATGCAGGTACCATGCTCTTAGGTTTCCCAGCCTCCAAAACCATGAGCTAAATAAACTTTAATTCTGTATAAAAGACATAGTCTGTGGTATTCAGTTGTACCAACAGAAAATAGACTAAATCAGGATATACCCTGAAGACTGCAGAAGAGAAGAGGGATATTCTAGTATATAGTTTGCCACCTAAGAAAGTCAGGCAGCTACCAGGGGGCCATGGACTTAGCTCATCTAGGTGTGAATAAATCTCTGACAAATTTACTTAAGCTATGTAAAGCCTGTGTTTTAGTTACTTTTTGCTCGTTGCTGGAACAAATACCCAACACTCAAAATGAAGGAAGGAAAGGTTTATTTAGCTCACAGTTTGTGGAGGTTTCAGTCCATATTCGGCTGGCCCAAGGCTGAGTGGAACAGAGCAGAGAGCATCCAGTTCATGGCGGCGGAACAGCAACAAAATGGTGGCAGAGGCAGCCAACCAACATGGCAGCAGAGCAACAGCAACAGCTAGAGCTCCAGTCTGTCTCTCTGTCTCTCTTTATATTACATTCAGGCTCTCCGCCTTAGCTCCCGCCCTAGACTACACCCATAATCCGGAAGTACTTCCACCCATAATCCCATCAGTACTAAAACCCATAATCCCAGGGATCATGGATCAAGTCTCAAACTCTAGCAGTCCCCGCCCAATGACTCCATGAGGCTTTGGGGGGACAACTAGACATAAACCATAACAGCCTGTTTCCTTGTTTCAATAAAGGGCATAATATTATATCTACTTATAATAATTTATGAGAATTAAATGAGATGATTCATATAAAACATTAGGGTCATAAGTACTTAATAAATATGACCTACTATTAACTAGATATGTCATCATCAGCAATATCACAATAATCAATGTCTTACCAAATAAGGAATCCAAAAATCAATGTATAAAATTTCTGGAAAATTTGGAAACTTAGACAAACATTTTAAGGTGGAAAGAAGGAAATGATGGCCATTAGGGTAGGGGGCAAGACTTCTCAGATGGAACATTTATTTTTTATAGTACAACTCACTGTCATTTTAAACTTGTAACTTGTTATTTAAAACTTGTTTTTAATAGAGATTTGTGAGGGTTACAGAAATTCAACATTTTTTAAAAAACCATCACCAAGGAGAAAACAAACCTGCATACAGCAGAAGATCTTTACAGTTCCAATTAGGATTATGGTTTGGAATAAAAGAATCACTTAGTGTTGGTAAAGTTTCTTGACAAGTAATGCTGATGGGAGTATAACCAGGATATCACAGAAGCCAACAGTGGAGAACAGGCTGGAAACCAACCATGCCGGCAACACGCTGTCCTCTGGCTGGGAAGCTTGTTTCCTGAGCATCATTTCCTAAAAACATGGCAGCAAGGGAAGGATGTAAAGAGCACAGCTATTTGGAGGAGGCTGGAAAGTGGCCAGGAGAGACAGAAGTTATCCCTGGGGCTGCAGAGAAGCTGGAAATGTAACTCAGCTCTATTCAAGATGCTGAAAGCCACAAAGAGACGGAATCCTTGAGGGCAGTGTCTGTGAAGGCAAAAGCAATGCAGGGATACTGCGATCCATGAACCTGAATCCTACCGCAACTTGAATATTGCCATTAAATTAACCCAAATACTCAGTCAAAAGGCATATGGTGTATTCCTACAATGTAACTGGGAAAGATGCTTTTTTAAAATTTAAAATGTGACCCTGTCCTTAAAAATCTACACAGAGTACATTGAAAGCCTCACAGGAGTACACCATTGTCAAATTCAAAGCTACTTTAAAGAGTGAGAACTCCTTTAAAATCATCAGACTTTCTCTAAAACAGAATTTATTATTTTCTGAGTGATAGGCTTCTTGTAACAGCCATTTCTTATTTAAAGGCAGTTCCATTCTTGAAACTAGGGCACTAAATAAATTGGTCACTAAATATGGAACTGTATATAATATGTACATTATGATATTCAGAACAAAGAAAACATCAACTTGATAGCTGATTTAATTTGCATAACTCTACATGCAGTACTGCAATGTGTACTGGAACATAAGCTGTACTGTACAATCAGCAAAAATACAGTACTGTATAAACTAGGGGTGCTGTACAAAAACTACATCAAGGCTTGATAGAAGACTTACAAACTGTACAAAAAAAAAAGAAAGTTGGTAAATTTAAGAAGTGAGTCAATAAGTTCAAACAACATGCCTCAGCCCTAAATCTGAACAGGTAGGTCATTAAATGAAGAACATCGGTATGTGCAATGGTTATATTTAGGGCAGATGTAAAACAATAATCAGACAATAACAACACTTGACCTGCATTACTGGTTTGTGAGAGAACAGGAACATAAAGGGGTGCTGTACAGTGAGACCCCTATACCAAATAAATAAACAGATACATAAATGATTTTGAAAATATAATAAAAGAAGAATGTTTGGGCTATTATCTTTTTTTTGTAAGAATCTTTTAAAATTATGTCTTATACTGAGTAATTTGGATAAAACAATACAGTAGAACAGCTATTATTATTCTCTTGCTATTTGTTTTTTTAAATAAACGTTTTTAAAAGCATACTCTAGTAGAAGAACCATCACCACTAACCCCCTCAAAATTTTCTCCCTTGAGCACAGTTATCTCATCATTCTTGTCATTTGCTAAAGCAGTTCTGTGTCTTCGAGCTGAGCAACGTGCTGGCCACCACGAGGAAGGCAGCTGCTAAGAAGGACTGCGCTCCTCTGGAATAAAGCTTTGCAGAGAGAAAAAAAAAAAAAAAGAATTGTGGTTGGAGGCGCATCTAAATACTAGCCCCAAAATATACAATGGCCTAGACTATATGCCTCCCTGGGAGATTAAGCAGTAACTTAAAATGCACTACAAATAACACCACCTGGTCCACAAAGTCTGGCTAGGCATCAGTCACCCAAAGCATCTGGACCAGTGCCTTCCCCAAAATGCCTCTGTTCTCTCCAGGCACCTTTGTAACATGACTCCCTAAGCTAAACAGCCATACCTACAGGTATATTCCTACAGGCTGATTACAGTTTGACCCATGCCATCCCCACACTGTTACTGTGCTGTTTACATTATCCCTCCCTTTCAGGACCCTTCCTGTCTCTGCAAAGCTATTTCTCAGTCTTTCCTACTCTTATCCTCTGCTGTTCCTTAAAATTCATTTTCTGATTTTGTGAAACACAAACAATAATACCTGACATCTAGCAGGTTGGAAATTATGTCACTGAGTTGAGTCCACTCAACTGTTCACCTTTCATAGTCATTTGCCTCTGAGGAAGAGCCAGCAGCTGCACAAAGGCTAAGCAGGGTAAATGAGGTGGATGAGGACACATCATGATGTTTTCAGAGCCTGCCTCTCCACTGTATGGCACTCAGCAGCTGCAATCACTGCCTTATTGACCACACTTAGCAAAGATTCTCACAAATGGAGACTTTGAGAACTGCTTCACAGAATGCCAAGGATTATGAGATAAATGTGTTCAAAGGATGCGGGGAAGTCAACAGCTTCCAACGCTGCCAATTCTGCTGATAGCCCACTACTAATATGGACTATTGGACTATATATACAGCTACTTTCTCTTAATTCAATGAGGTTTGTATTAATAGTGTTTAGATAAGATATCATGTGTTTAGATGCAGATATCATGTCTGCATTTCGTACTCTGAACAACTACTATGAAGGCAACAATATGCAATGTATTAATTATTGCAACTGTACTACTAACCTGTTTTAAAACTGTCTCATTGTTATTTCTTTCTCATTAAGATTAATACATTTAAAAAAAAAAAAAAGAGGATGCGGGGAGCTACTGGAGGATTCATGGTAGTCTGTCTTTTACTCTAAATAAATATTCTCAAAACATTTACCACATATGTCACCCACACTTTGTAAATCTCTTAAGGAATATATCCTACCATTTCATTCAGGAACTTTCAACTCTTAGGTTAAATTGTGTCTATCTAAATTAATTTTCTGTGTCATTCCTAGTTGGTGAGGGTTGCTGGGGAAAGAGAAAGAGAGAGAGAGAGAGAGAGAGAGAGAGTCTTCATCCAGCTGAAAGTATCCAGCCAGACATATTAAAGCAATGGTCTCTGAGCTCAACATGACAGTTGCCACAAAAGCAATTAGGTATCATCATTACAAGCATGTCATAAGCGCTCACTTAGTGGAAGGTTAAATGATTATTATCCACTATCTCCTCTTTTAGAAACTATATTCAACCCACTTTATAGCCTAAGTAGACATGTAGTAACTTATCTAAAATCAGTTAATAATTAATTAGTAGCATCAGAATTTGAACAGTTTGTAGACAACAAAATCCATACTCTTCACTAAGGTTAAGTTGCCAACATTTAACATTTCAACAAAACACAAAATATTGGAATAGCCACATATCAAATTCATAAACCCAGGGAAATATCTTTATTTCTCATCCAACCACTTTCTCACCTCCATCCCTACATTCCCAAAAGACAAGTTCATGAAATTTGCTACACTTACATCCAAAATACACATTCTTCAGGGCCTTAAAAAGAAGTTTATATAGTGGAATACTGAAAGTCAACTGTTAAAAGAGTAATGAAGGTACCAAAAAAAAAAAAAAAAAAAAAAAAAAAAAAAAAAAAAAAAAAAAAAAAAAAAAAAAAAAAAAAAAAAAAAAAAAAAAAAAAGCACCACTGTCAGTACTAAATACATTTGGGTATCAAAGTGTTAGCTCATCTTAGTTTAAAACAAATCAGTCCTAGTCCCTATTTTGGAAACAAATACCAGATAGTGTACATGTATCAGTGTTAATGATAAGAGACAACAAAGCCCAGAAATTAATTAAGAATAAGTGGTTTTTATACAGCACCGAGAAGAACTTCCTAATAAACTTTTTCTCTGTACTTAGAGTGAAATCTTCCTACCGATTTCCTTTCCTCATTTACATATCTGTGCAGGCCTATTCTCTCCTCTCTCTCTTTTTTTCTTTCCTTTCAAGCCCCTTTGCCCTTTCAATCATGAAGCATATTACTCCACTGTCAGTGCAAAGCAGTTCCTAACAACAGGGAACCCAGCTGGGATAGGAAGAGGGCAGCGGGCTCATGCATTAACATAATAATCCAACTGTGTTCCCATAGGCCCTTAGGGCAGACAGCATATTAGGTAGGCCTCCTGTGCAGACCCTGGTGGAAGCTGCCTTATCACCTGCCCATCAACCTGTGGCAGCTATAGCTGGCTCAATAGCACCAGCTCCTGCCAAGCAGTGGTGCCCAATTACCTTACTACAAAAGACGGAAATCCATTTTTCTATGTCTGTTTAATGTACTCAATGCATTTCCTTATTTATAATTTGAGTCTATGTTTCCACGTCCTTTCCAGGAGATTGACTTATTGCTTTTAAACTTTTTAAAGTCAAGTTATTTAAAAGCTATTGTTATAGTAGGCAGAGACTGAAATGTGAATTTCTAATACCAAAGCCCAAATTGGTTTAAAATAAAAGCTAACTGTTTGGTCACCCACTGTCTAAAGACCAGAGGAAACCAGAGGCCCCAATGGCAGTCATCATTTCCTCCAGGAGACTAAAATGAGGCAAATCTTACAACACTGTACTCTTTCTAATCCAAGTAATCCAAATATATACTCAGGTTTCCATAAAGCCTAAGTCTGCATCCTGATCCCAGCTTAGAAAGTATGAGGCTGGACCACTACAATTAGCTGAAGTAGAAAAAAAAAAAAAGAAAAAAAAAAATCACAAAACATACAGCAAAATGATGCTTTAAATCTCAAATTATTATTGATGTCTGTTCACAAAGAAAAAAAGTCATGTTAGCCACAGGTTTGATTTTTACTGTCTGTGTGTATTAAATGCATGTTTCACTTTAATGCTGCTCAGTTCCTCGATTCTTATTTAGTTGAAGAGTGATCTTTCTTTCTAAGGTACAATACATAAGCAAAAGGCAAGGGTTGTATTCTATCGGGCAATTTACGACGTGTTACACAACAACATCCTCCAAACACCTTAACAGATATTTAAAAGTATAATTCACTTCAACAGAATTAAGCACGGTAGTCTCTCATTCCTTAAAGAATTCCTATTAAGAGCTTGGAAAGAAAATGCTTAGCTTGACATTTAATTTAATAAAGGAAAAGTGATGTAGGAATAGTCTAAAGTTAAAAAAAGAAAACACTTTTTAAAGGAGCATGATACTATCAACTTGGCTAGGGAAGTATGTTCTACTGATGAAGCATTTCTAAATAAAAATGAGTTTTTAGGAAGGTTACATTTTGGGGTTTTTAATGGGTATTTTAATAAAAAATGAATCTTCTGGCTAAACAAAAATACATCTATCTAAGATTTCTATGAATTTTAAATGTTAAGGAACTAATACTATTATTTAAGTTAACCAAGTTAATAGATTTCACATACACTCTACTAAGAATTAAGTACCAATAGTTGTGTCCACATACGGCACGGATTTTCACTAGCAGCTACCTCTGGTTCCCAGCATTAACAGTTGACATTAATGTATTAACGTCATCTGTATTAATCATCTGTATTAACAGATGACGGTGATCCTTCACCAACCTGTCAGCTATCTGGATTGCTTCATCATACCACACAGGATTTTACAAAAGGCAAATAAGTACCCCACCCCAACAAGAAATCTGTTTGCTCTTTGTCAAACACCTGGAGAATATTCAAATATAAGAGAAAAACTTTTTGAGAAAAGTTTTTATTTTGTGAGTAAAAAATTGAGCTATTTGATAATCTCTAAACAATACAACCAACATATGTTGATGGAAGTATAAATACAAAAAACTGAAGTGTTACAAATGTTAATGCTATATTATACACCTCCCTTCTTGATCTTTTGGGGTTTCCAGAGACTCTTGGAGTTTTGTTTCGTTTTTTCTTTTCTGTGGTTGGCTCAGCTCGCACCAGGGAGTGAGGCTGGCGCGGCACATAGTACCCAGGATCAAACCACAGTCCCTGTGCTTGCCTAAGCTTGCCTAAGCAGATACTTTAGACTCTTTATTCCTTGAAAATTCTTAAATTCTGATAAAATTTAATACATCTTCGAACGCACTAAATTTAGAAATTGGATTTTTGGTTAATAAACAGCAACTGTGTGGTGACAATAGGATAAACAGTGGTCTAGATTTTAATTCTTTAAAAGGGGTACACTTCTACCCTGGGGTAGACAAAAGAAAAGTATACATATAATATAGAAAGCCAGTGATTCCATTAATAAGAATTGGATTTAAACTTAAGTAGCAACTTCATACAGCTAAAATAATTCAGTCCCTAAAGGGTGGTGAGGAAGGGAATATGGAGAGAACTACATTATTTCTAGCATTAGCAAACTTTGGATAAGTTGAAAGATATTTTATGAAACACACAAAACAACATAAATGAAGGCAAGTGTTATTTAAAATTTTAAGTAGGAGTAATACAAATAGCACATCCTTTGAAAGACATCATATTCATGTTTAAGTATGAAGTACCAGTATTAAAATTTGTCCCTGACTCTTCCAATATTTTCTTGAGGCTCTATATTTCTATATTTGAAATAAGCTGCATATTGCTCGATTCTACCAAAGCCTTCCCTTCGCTCCAGGGAATTACTGAGAAGGGTCCCTCCTCTTCCCAGTGAGAACTATTTGATTCTTAGGGATTTTATCTACCTAGTTAAATCTGGTATCGACATGCCTTCAGAGCTGGTTTGCAGGTAGTATATTCTGACATATCTGCCAAGGATAAAATTAGGTATGAAATATCAAAATTACATGTTGAAATACATGCCATTTTACTTTGTTTCCTTCTGAATAGCCCTTCAGCTGTTGAGGCACACGTACTTTTCCCCAGGCAAAATCCCCAGGCTATAATAATGGAGCCTCATGTCTTCAAGAAACCCGCCTCCCAAGTTATTCTTAGGTATCTGATTATCCAAGGGCTATAGTTTCATTTCATATTTGATCATATAAGCATTATTTGAAAAAAGCTAAAACAGCCCACTTAAAACATTTATTTTCTCTCAACTGTTTATATGAGATTGCCAAGTAATAGCAATAGTTAATTTTCTACTATTTCTTTTTTAAAATGTTGATTGCTACTTTAGTAACAGAGTTCAAAATCACAAGGATCAAGAGCTGATTGTTTTTACATCCAAAGTATAGTTTTGCTTCTACGACTGACTACATGAGCAGCACATCTGGCAGGGGAGAAAAGACACTCCCATCTGCCAGGCCCTAGTCCTACTATACTGCCAGCTCAGCCACTCAGGAGACTTAAGAGTCAAAGACCACCATTCTAGATAGGAACAGAGTGTCCAACACTACTACTCCAAACCTCCAGTGAGGATAAATATGACTACCTCAAAACTAGATAAATGTATTCAATAAGTGAAAAAGTAAATAAATCAATAGCTCAAAAATCCTTCAGACCATTACAGATTAAATGGGAAAATGCCAAGATTGTATGGTCAACCTTGAAGCTCTTTTTAAAAAAGAGAATACAAAATGGTAAGAAAAAAAAAAAAAAAAAAACATTAGAAACGATATGAAATTTCACTAAGGAAAATAATAGGAAGTCAACAATGGTTGCTGTATTACATGTTATCTTCAAGTTAGTTGTCAGATTACCAGATATAAACATGCAAAATTTATTTTTTAAAAAAGGCATGAAATTAAAAAGAAAAAATTAAACATTAGCAGCTCCTTTCAACAGACCAGCAGAAATCAGCAGTGCAACTATCCAAGGGTTTTTGTTGTTTTCTTTGAGAAGACATCTGGTTGTGTAGTTCAGGCTGGCTTGGAACTCACAACAATCCTCCTGCCTCAGCTTCCCGAATTCTGTGATTCCAGGCATGTACCACCACACCTGGCAAGGCTTTTAAACTTGAGAGAAAGTAAAATGCATATTAAATTACCACATTCTAACAAAATCACTTGATTTATATTTTAGGCATTTTATATATCACAGAGTTCTATCAGAAAAGTTTTATAGATTACTATCTAAACACCCACTCAGGTACTTAAAAGCATTACATATTTTTTTTTTAAAAAAAGCATTATATGCCGGGCGTGGTGGCTCACGCCTGTAATCCCAGCACTCGGGAGGCTGAGGCAGGAGGATTGGTGCGAGTTCGAGACCAGCCTGGGCTACAAAAGTGAGCTCAAGGCCAGCCTCAACTGCATAGCGAGACCCTGTCTCAAAAAGACAAAAAAAAAAGCATTATATATTAAATTGCTAAGAGTTTTAAGAGGAGGCCTGCCATCGGGTGTGGCAGCATACACCTGCAATCTCAGAACTTGGTAAGAGGATCTTTATTAGTCTCAGGCCAACCTGGGTTACATAGTGAGATCTTGTCTCAAAAATAAATAAATAAATAAATAAATAAAGCACATAAAACATAAAAAAGAAGCCTAATTGCCTGCTCTTAGAATCACTTAATTCAAATCAGAGCCCTATCTAGAAAGCTATGTTGCAGAGAGCATAAAGAATGAAGACCTAAGAGATGGAGAAAAACAGAAATCAAATCTGAGTACAGGAGGCAATGTGAAAAAGGAAACCAATGTGTGAGGAAAAAAGAGAGAGTGACTGAAGAACAGAAGCTAAAAATCATGCTGTCCTGTGCACTTGGGAGGCTGTGACAGGAGGATCTCAGGTTTCAGGCCATCCTGGGAAATTTGGCAAGATCCTGCATCAAAATAAAATTTTGGAAAGGGCTATATATGTAGCCCAGCGATACAGTGTGCACTTCACATGTATAAGGCCTTCTATTCCATCCCCAGGTTTAAAAGAAAAACAAAAACACACAAGGAAAACAAGGAAACTCATATGCTTCACCTCTTTAAATCTGATGTGTATTTTTTCAAAGGCATAATTAAACACTTTGCTACATGGTATTGTGACAGAAATGAGAGAGAGAGAGAGAGAGAGACAGAGAGAGAGACAGAGAGAGACAGAGAGAGACAGAAAGAGAGAGAGAACGAGAACAAATGGCCAATAAAGCAACCCAACATAAACAAAATAGGAGGCAAGTGGACAACAATACTACATTGGCAGCTTCTGGAAAATAAAAAGAAGTAGCTTTTGGTCTTCTTAGCAAATGGCTCATGTAGACTGCATATTTGTGTGTATACATGGGTACACATACATGCACAAGCTGTGTCTGGGGTGGGGTGGGATAGGGCAAGGCTCTATGGGGTTCTCTACAGAGGGGAAACGAGCACAGCTTCTGGACCCACAACATTGTGCATGGGGCATCATCCCCTGGAGCATGCTGTGGGAACTACAACTCTGTCTCTCAAGAAAGCCTAGGCTCTTAAGGAACTGACAGCACATTGGTACTGGCAGATGTTTTTTTAATTATAAATATTACTTGCTTAAAATAATCTACTAATTAGGGCTTACATTAGGGGTACAATGGCTAGAGCTGAATGAACTTGTATTCAAACCTGGAAGACAGATAAGTCAGGAGGGCTTAATGAGAGCAAACAGTGTTGTTCAGCATAGGAGTAGCCAGTAGACATAGGTAGAAAGTGAAAAAAAACACACATCTTCCCTCAAGTAACAATAAATTTTGCTTGGAAAAAACATACAACTGCCTCTCTGCTTCTTTGTGCAGAAAGCTGATTCTATTCCTGGTTTAATAATTAAATCCAAAAACAAAGGGATAAATCAATTAATCCTTATAAACTGCTCCTAGGAGTGTCATTTTCCTCAAGGAGTTAAAAGAACCCTTGACCACTACACAAAGAATACAAAATCTTGGCACTAAATTGCTAACACATATCTCCAATTAGATTTAAAGACATTTTTACAGCTTTTATGCCAAGTTTGTATTACTAGATGTTAAAGAATGTGTGGTAGAACTTAAAAGCGCTAAAGCTAGCTAATCATGCTCTTGGTAACAATGGTTTATGATTATAACTCCAGGAAAGGAGCAATGAGGCTTTTACATGCTTCTGTGTTACATGATAATGTTAAACAGAAACAAAACAAGTCGCAAGGTCAACCAAGATCTTTTGTTCTACCTTCTCTTAGTTTCATCAAGGTACTTACTAAGACAGTAAAAGTTATGATCAGATAAAAGCTTTTAGAGGTTCTAGAATTAAGACTAACATTACACAGCACATTTATCCATATCTTCTAAACCTGTGTATGTCTAAACAACATACAGCTGTGCCAATAAAGCAAACAGGTGAAGGATAATGAGAATTTTTTAATTAACACTTAATTAGTAAAGCCAATATGGAGAAAAAGGAGTTCTACTATTAATAAGGTATAATATCCCACCACTGGGATTTATTCTGAATTCATTTTAAGACCAGGAAGCCATAATCTAAAAACCTTCACTCCAAAGCAGTTGAATACAATGCTTAAAAAAAAAGAAGACTGGCAACTTAAGAACAAATTTTTGTACACAAAAGAGGAGCCATCTCCTAATTAAAATTTTAAATTTAGACACATAATGTTCCCTTCCTTTATGATAAATGCTGACATACCTGATAGCATATCTATTTCCGATAAGAATTATAGCTCAGAGATCTCAATCCAGCACATGAGTTCCTTTTTCATTTCCCTTTATTGGACCATGCATGTCTCAAACTTACATAAAATAAAATATATCAAAAACAAAAATACAGTCACTAAAATTTAAGGTTACTCCAACAAAAGGGTTAATTAGGGAAACAAATTTTCTCGGACTGTTAATAATGGGAATGACACATACTATGTGCCCATAAGTAATTCTCAGGTATCTTTGATCTTCAGCCCCATGCGGTTTCTGTCGCCTACTGTAGTCCAGCCTCTGAGACTCTCTCTGAACCAGACATCTGGCTACTTTGTTGTTTTAGACTAATCTCCTCCCAGGAGAGCTCAAAAAATGACACCAGGCAAGGAGGGTCCTGGCAAGGGAAAAAACATTGCAGTATTCATAGATTTCTTTTTGAGTGGACAAGAGTATAAAATTGCCTTCAAATTTCTATAGGGGTCTTCAAGGTCCTCTGTCTTGTGGTTTTAGACTGGCATAATTAATATATATATATGTACATATATGTGATACATACATATATGTGTATATATGATATATATATATATATATATATATATATATATATATATATTAGATTTTTAAGGCCCATCAATCATCTTTTAGAATTCACTGAATGTTAATCATAGAATATTACAATGTGGAGGAGAAAGTTGTAGAGAAAAATACAAATCAGATTAATTCTTCATCCATCTGTTAGGGTTGGGTGATGACTGATAAAACAAAGATTTTAATTGTCAGCTGAAAGGTTACAGCAAAACTGTGGGACAGTATCTGAAATTTGAAAATACAGTTGCATGCCTCCTGTTATGCCAACTCCCTATTCTATTTTTTTTTTTTTTTTCCTCTTAACTGAGATGTTTAGGAACCTTAGCTACCACTGTGGGACAGCATCTGAAATTTGCAAATACAACTGCACACCTCCTATTATGCCAACTTCCTATTCTTTTTTTTCCCTCTTAACTGAGATTTTTAGAAACCTAATATGTTAGGAAGATTCTAGGAAGTGGGACTCTATAAAGTATCTCAGAAAAATGAGAAAGAAGTGATATAAGGTTTTAAAAATGTCAAGGACAAAAAAGTTGTTTTTGTAACCATAGCACCATCAATTTTTTCCCCAAGGAAACAGGAAAAAAAAAAAAAAAAAAAAAAAGCATCGCTAATTTTATATCTTCTTAGGAATTATTACTCAATCCCACAAATTTATGTCTGAGAAAGAAAAATCATTAACTATTTGCTACACAAACAGAATATACAAACCAAGTAGGAAAACTGCTCAACTTGGAAATTTTGATACTTCATCCCAAAATCACATTTCCTCAATTCTTAATATGGGATTACAGACACAAATAGTATGTTGAAATTAAATATTACACCAAAATGTGATGTTTCTATTGCTTGACACGATGATGAAGGACTCACTCAATATGCTCATCTTAAGTCTATAATTAAAAGAAATTATTTTATGTTTTAGTTATCTTTGTAATAACAAAAATAATGTAAGTACAGGGTGACTTCCTTCATACTATATTTCACAGGTAAAGACTCCAAAACTTTATTTTATTATAATGCCATCTACCCTAACATCCACTATCTTCTAACTGCCATGACAGAGGGAAATTTTCAGAGGAACATACAAAAGAAAATCTTTTCCAACAATAATTTAGTTGTGATTAAATGACTTCCTAAGTGAGACAAAGAATTATATTAAGAGAAACGACTCAATCCTAGCAAGAGAAGCACTATATGATCTCACTTTATAAGAATTCTGGAGTGGACTATATCTGCACTGATGATAGAACAGCATCTACCAGAAATGTGGAAGAGCAAAAGGATAATGTTCAATGTGCACAGAGTTTCACCTAGAAAAGATAAAAAGTTTTAGAGGTTAATGGCAATGATGACTGCATAACAATGTGACTGCAATTAGTGCCACTGAACCATACACCTCAAATGATTTAAAATGTTACTTTATGTTACCACAATTCAAAAATAGTATCAGAAACATACTACGAAAATTCAAAGACAATGAAATTCAGATCCTCTGATTTTTCCGAGCTACAATTGAAGATGCATAAAGGTTATAAGAGGTAGTGACAATCACATTCTAATCCACACATTTATATTGCCAGTATTCAGAAAATAAGAGGAGCACAATGCTAGTGCCAGGACATCTTAGAAAAACAGATTCTGGAAAGAATGACTCCAAAACTAACCATAGATATATGGAGTTCTGTACATATTAGCAAGAGAAGTACAGCTACATAACTATTTCTTAATACTAATCTGCCTTTCCACAAGAGCTCAAAAAGTTAGAAAGTTCAAAACAATCAGTGAGAGTTGTTTTTTTTTGTTTGTTTGTTTTAAGGGCCACTCACTATTAAGTTGTAAGAGTGAGATGTGATGACTCCTGCTATGATCCCAACCTCCAGGAGGTTGTGGCAGGAGGACAGCAAATTGAAGCCCAATCTGGATAATTAGCAACTTTGCAAGACCCTATCTCAAAATAATTAATGGAAGGGACAGGACAGGGATGGCATCATAGCTCAATATGAAGGCTCTGGGCTTCATTCCTACCACCAAAATAATTTTTAAAAAGATATAATAGACCTAAAAAATTTGTCAGTGAATGTACCTATGAAAAACTATATTTTAAATTCTATCTAGTGTATTTTCAATGTTAACTATGCTTTATTATATTCCATTATTTGAAAATGACACCACAAATATTCATACAAATGGGGCTGGGGAGATAGCTCCAAGGCACAAGTGCCTGCTGGGCAAGTGCAAGGTTGTGAGTTTGAACCCCAGTCCTGAAAAAAAAAAAAAAAAAAAAATTCATACAAATTATTGTGAACTTTTGAGTTTTACACAAACACACCAAATAGTACTAGCTTATATAAGAAACCTTCATTTTTTTTTGTCATGTAAAAGAAGCCCAGAGGCAGACAATTGGGCTGGTACCAGCAGCTGCAGTCCTAAGGACCTGAAGCTGTTCTACACTATCTAAAAGCTTGAGAATATTCTAGAACCTTTCTCATGGAGTAAGCATTCCAGCAAACCAGAAGAAGGGATATATAGGTTGTACCACTCTCTTTATTTTTATTTTTTATTTTTTTCATTTGTGTATTTGGTATAGGGTCTCACTATGGAGATCCAACTTGTGGTGATCTTCCTGTTTTTTAGCCTTTCCAGTGCTGGGATTCTAGGTGTGTGCCACCACATCTGGACTCTGGCTCAGCACGCCCTGGGGTCAGGATTGGGGATGAAACTCTGGTCTTTGTACTTGCCAAAGTAGGCACTTTGGCCACTGATCTATCGCACCAGCCCTCCACCCTCCTTTAAGAAAACGTCCTGAATGCAGTTCACAACACTTTTACTTATATCTCATATTGTCAAGAGAATGTCAGGAAATCTAATAAATGTGGTTTTTCAGTTGAGAATCAATATACACAACTGAAAGTTGAAGTTCAATTTTTAAAAGTGAAGTAGGAATGGATATTAAAATAAACAAATGTGCCCAACACACATATTAACTAGGATCTTCAATTGCATACAACTACCACTGTAAGTCAACTGCCTAAAAAAGGGAAACATTTATTACTATTACTGGTATCAGTCTAGCATAAGTCAGATGAAGGAGTTATTAATAAATCACCATGATGAAAAAAGAAATGTAAAATCAAATCTATTTGAAAAAATAAAACCCAATTGAAGAGACATACACAAGGGTCAATTTCTTTTATTCCTTTAAATATGAATCAAATACTTAATAAGTAATCAGGCAGATCTTCCACCAAGTTTACAATCATTATCATCTTAGAAATAAATGTGGGGAGCAAAACATGATCTTAGGTATGGACTGAACTCACTGATTTTCCACTAACTTCTATCCTTTACTCTGTGTGTGTGTGTGTGTGTGCCTTTATATGCATGTAGAGAAGGAAAGTAGAAATTAGGGAGGAGAAGCAACAGAATAAAAATTAGGGTAACCAAATCAATTTCCAAGAGTATCTATCCCACAGAGAAAGTGGAGAATTATATGTATAACATCATCCAAACGGGAGCTGAATAAGATCTTCTATTTGGCTCTGATTGGAGCTTATGAGCTACAGATGAACCCAAGCTCCTCTCAGCTAACCATCTACCACCTTGGCTTCCATAGCAACCAAATAAAGCTTCAATGATTTGTGTTGGGAGGGTAATGGAAGGATTTCTTTGAAGAAAAAGTGGTCACTTAACAGAATGTCCAGAGAGATCCCAATAGTAGGGTTTTAGAAAGCTACCTGGGAGAAAAAAAAGAAAGAAAGAAAGAGAGAGAGAGAGAGAGAGAGAGAGAGAGAGAGAGAGAGAGAGAGAGAGAGAGAGAAAGAAAGAGAAAGAAGGAGAGAAAGCAAGCAAGCAAGCTACTTGAGGTCTTAGCAAAATAAGACTACAGGGTCTAAAGGAGGCATTTAACATCTTTTTGCCAGAGGTAGATCCTCAGCAGTGCACATATTGCCTGGAAACACCTCCTCTCCATTGTCAGTGTTCAAGGTAATCCCCAGCCCTAGACAGCCTTTAGAAAATAACAGAAAGAGAGAAGGTTAACCAACCATGTCAGCTCCTGGAAAAGGACACTGTAGCAGAAAAACACACACTGTAGTCATTATAAATCCAGGTTTAGAATTTGTAAATCTGAGAAAAACCACTCAGGGTTGAAAAAGTTAAACTCAGAAGAGAATATAATGATAACAACCACAGTAAGGGTGACAGCAACAAAGATAGCACAGGACCATGCAGGGTCTATCTTGGTTAAAACCTGGTTAGTACAGAAACTAAAATTCATCAGAAAATAGGCAAAAGAAAATCACAGATGAAAGAAAGCACTGGAGCCAGGGAGCCTGAGCTCACATTCTTGCCCTTCCTTTCCTATGCTCTGTAACCTCAGACACTTAATCTATTTGGGGGGGGGGGCAGTTTTCTCATCTGTAGAATAAGGATAATTATAGTACTATACTATCTCACAATTTTGGTATAAGGACTAGAGGGATGTACAGGTATAAATCACCAAGAACAAGGCTTAGATACAGCAAGAAATAGTCACACTACTAAGTGCAGTGTCATCTCTGGCTTTGCATGTTGGCAGCTCACTGAATCCACATGGGGCAGGAAAAGCATCCCCAACAGTTAAACTACCTTGGTAGTGCAAGGTCATGAGTTCAAACCCTGGTCCCGCAAAAAAAAAAAAAAAAAGTTAAAGTACCTCTGGAATTGGCTGCATTGGTAAGCTGCATTGATAGTCCTGACTTATTCTATTATCTTGCTCTACTTTTTATTTCCTTCTGGATCAGAAATCCAGAAAGAGTAAGAAAATGCTAGCATTATCTTATTTCTAGAGGGCTTTTTGTAAAAGCTACAATGAGGCTTTGCCCACCCAACAGAAGGCTCCTTGATTCAACAAACAAGCTTGTAAGTTAATTAACTTCTTTTCTCTTCTACTGAATTTATAATAAAATGGGCTTACAGCGCCAAAAAGTTCTTCAAACACAGGCAAGGTATTTCTGAAAATGGGAATTTTTTCCCCCTTTGATATACTTTCAAACATAATTTGAACATAAAGGATTTTTCAAGAGAATTATATACTTCCTCCAAGAAAAATGCTTGTTTTTTCCCAAGTCAACAACAAAAATACCAGATGAATATAATTTATATTTCCCTTTATAGATTACCAAAGAATGGTAGCTCTCTTTTATATCAAAATCTAATTACTTATCACTGTATTAATCACTTTCTTGTCACTAGGACAAAATACCTGACACCCACAACCTAAAGGAGGATAGGTTTATTTTGGCTCAGAGTTCAGAGGGTTCAGTCACTTTCATGCCCCAAAGCAGAAACAACATGGTAGGGCCTGGAAGGAGACAGCTGTGCAGACCACAACAGCCAGCAAGGGAGGAGCCAGGGACAAGGATACACCCTGCCAGGTCAGCACTGCAGTGGCCTGTCTCATCTGACCCACTGCCACCACCTAAAGCGTATTCAGCCATGAGCTTTCTAGTGAGTTAATCCACTGTTAAGAATGGTGCCCCATGATGCAATCACCATCCCTAGACCCACCTCTGAACAAATGAGACACTTGGGGTACATTTGATTTCTATTTATTGTTATTATTAATTATTATTATTATTATTTGTGTATTAGGTACAGTGTCTCACTGTGCAATGTGGACTCGTAGCAATTCTCCCATTTTCAGCCTCCCTAGCAGGATTATAGGCATGCACTAGACTCCATGCCAGCTCAGCGTGACCTAGGGGCATGCCGGACTGAGGATCAAACCCTCCTCCCTGCGCTGCCAAAGCAAGCACTTAGTCTGCTGAGCTGTCTTGCTGGCCCTGGAGCACATTTTAGAACTCAACCATAAAAGCAACTTTTAACAAGAAGTGTGCAAACACATAATAGATAGTTGGTAATCAAACTTTCACTGGGGAACTAGAAATATTAAAACCAGAAAGAAAGACAATAAAAATTATAACTGCATTAGACAAATTCCATGAGTAGTTAAGAAGAGTTATTCTGACAAGGACTTAGGGTAAAGTCAAATGAGAGTTAAGGCATATCAGCCTTTGCTGTTCTTTGTAAGGAGAACCACATGAATAGGACAGCATGTTTCATAGGCTAAGAGACTCCAAAAATTATTAGTAGATAAAAGCATATAAACATGCTTTATATCATATGCTTAGTTCCAGAGGCTACCTTTCAGAATTAAAAAAGCATGACCTGCCTATATGAGAGTACCATTTTCCAACCACCGCGAACTTTTTACTAAAGTTGTTTCAAGTTCTATATTTGAAAAATTATTTTTTCTCTTAATAATAAATAACAATATGACATTTTCAATAACACATTAGTAATACATTCCCAATAATTGATACAATGCATATTGTTGTCTTCCTACCAGTTATACAGAACACAAGATA
Organism: Myocastor coypus; assembly: GCA_004027025.1. NCBI lineage: Eukaryota > Metazoa > Chordata > Mammalia > Rodentia > Myocastoridae > Myocastor > Myocastor coypus. Next base: position 49,179 of record PVJA010008236.1, read on the forward strand.
CAGACATGATAACTTTTTAAATCATTGTTGGTATAAAAAATTTCTTCTCATTGACTAAGAGAAAGCAGTTGTATACATAGTCCAGTATTCCATAATTGTAGTGGGTTACTGACAGAACTGGCAACATCGGAAACTGTTAATTTAAGCCTTTTATAGCTCAACACACTAATCTAGCTTTACGTTTATGCCTTGTGGTTAAACTTTTCAGTAGGGTGGTTAACGGCAAGTTAAAGCAAGACCTGTATAACAAAACATGGAACTTTTGTATCTCCCAAGGTCAGTCAAATCCCCTCAGGATTTACCTGGAAACCATGTACAGCGCTTTGTAGAACTGTTGTTAGTGTCAGCCGTCTGGCCAGTACTTGACCAGTTTGCTCTCTGTGAAAGCCCAAGGGAATGTTTTCTCTCTAGGTGACTCTCCTTAGGCACACTATACATCATTAATCCATTTCCTCTGTGGTCCCATAATCTCCTTGAATAGAAAATTTGGGAAACCACTGAGTTACAGCATATTACAGCACAGGTTCTCTTATGTCCCGAGTCTTCACTGACCTTGAAAGGCTAGAGCCAGAATATTGGCTATCCTTCTAGCCCTTCTTTTTCTCTAATTTTTGGTCTGTAAACTTACATTCTTAAGCCCCCAGAAAAGAAGCTTCATGATGCTATTATTCTATAACATAAGTACTTGAGCTTAACATCACTGTCTTTCTATATATCAGACATCTTACACTTAACTTGGAATTGGTATTTTCAATCAATCATTGATATTCTAATAAATTCCTATATAATGTGATAAAAGGAGTTACACATTTTTACAGACATTTAGAAATCTAAGTATATACAAAATTGTAGCTGATAAAACCTCTGGCATTTTTCCTAGTCTCTTACTCTCATTTAATACCCTTTTTTGTTTTCTTGTAAACCAATCATTTACTTGAGAGAGAGTATAGCAGTAACTGAAATTACATTAGAAGTGGTACAAATCTAAAAGACAAGAATGACAGGCATTCCAAGCTGAAAAATTATTAAGTGAGAAATAATTTTCAATATAAACTGAATGAGTCCCATAGCAGGCTCTCTAAAGTGAACTTGCATGAATGGGAAAATACATCTCACCTATGACACTGTTAAATCTATCTCACGTTTACTATGGCATGCTAAGTTCATGAAAAGAGCCATGACAGAGAGGTAGAGAACACACACTTTAGGAAATTAATTCAATGTACGGGACTCCATCATTGTTTTGAAAAACCCTGTGGCATTATGGCATGATTAAGAAGAAATGAGATCATGGAGTAACTTTCCAGGCTCTCATTTGCCATTTTTACTATTGATATTCTTGCCCTGCATTCAGGGGAAAAAAAAAATTCAAACATTGGCTTGTTGAGCCAAATAGACATGAAAATATTTCATTAGAGATGAGTGTTATAACAGAAATACAAAAACACGAAGTCTGTTGTGGAAGAAAGACAAGATGAATTCTCAGAGAGCACTTGACAAGGCTGAGAAGGTACTGGTCCTTCCCCTGAACCTGCACTGCTGGGAGGAGCCTCAACTACTGGACTGGGAGACACAAAAGTGGGAGCAGCAAACTCATGAGTACAAGTAGCGGAAGAATTCACTAGGAAGACACACTTTTAAAGAAGTCATGTGAGGGCCAATGCCAAAGGAACTGTCTGCAAGTAGAAGGGACCAGAAATCAGTCTGCACAGCAGGCCACAGGAGCTAGCTACCTCAAGACAATATGAGTAACAGGTTTCCATTGAAGCTGCGTTTTCTTCAAGCTGAAATTCTCAAAATAAATTTGCAGTTTTTTTTTTTCTTCCCTAAAAGGGAAAGAAAAAGAAAAAAATAAAAATAAAGGAAATGCAGAGGTAGGGAAAAGAAAGGGTAGGAAGAGAGCTGAGTGTGGTGGCAAAGCTGTGACTCCAGCCTTTGGGAAGCCAAGGTAAGAGAATAATGGAGGCTACCCTGGACTACACAGAGAACTCATGGCTAGCCTGAACCATATAGCTGGACCTTGTATCAAAAAAAAAAAAAAAAGTCAGAGTGAGAGAGAGAGTGAATACACAGAATAGTCATATTTCAGGGAACTTTAAATCACTCATTTAGAAGGGCCAGTTCAATCTCTTGGTACTTGATTAAAACACAGTTCAAACTCACTCAGTATGATAAATCCATTACTTTGGCCATGAGTAATCTGTTTGAAAATCTTCTCATTAAATAACTTAGAAAGCATAGCCTGATGTCCTGATAAAACAAGTTCAGTTTTAAAAGGATCATTTCCAAAGTTTGTAGCAACAAAGCCAGGATTAAGCCTGGCTCCTTTACCCAATCTCCACATTATCCAGTTTCTTTATAAATAGTCTGACTGATGTCAAGCACCTTCACATACGGACACATATACTATATAATACCCTTTTAGGAAGCATACAATCAGGACATAAAATGCAGAAGCATAAAGACCTACAATGAATGGAAAGCATATCATATTCACCACCAAGCGAAGCACCAGATTACCTCCTCTCATATATATATATTTTTATGTGCTGTTTTTTCAAAATATTTCCATCTGAAACAATTCTTTTCATATACAATTAATTAAAACCTGAAAAAAAAAAAACTCAAGATCACAGAGCTAGTTAGGAATAAAGAAAAAAATTTTCTTCTTAAGTTTAATTTACTATCATTTCCATACCTTCATAACTCAGTACATTATTGAGAATAAATAAATATTAACAACTTCATAAATATGCACAAATACACATGTAACTAACAGGTAATCAGTGCATAGGATGCCACAGAAATGAAAGAAGGTACATGCAAAAACTTGGGAGTAGTTGGATGTGGTAACACATAGCTATAATGCTAGCACTCCGGAGCTGAGGAAGGAGGGTTGCTGTGAATTCAAAGCTAGCCTGAGTACATATAGCTTAGAGCCAGCCTAAACTACATTGCAAGATCCTGTCTCAAATAAGCAAGCAAGCAAGAAAGCACATAAACAAACAAATTTGGAAATAAAAGTAAAAATAATCAAGTTCTCTAGAATAAGAAACAACAACAACAATAAAAAAAAAAAGCCCATGAACACTAATGGGATAAGATTAAAACTTTAAATGTGTTCTTAGTAGTTTTTCAAGTCCCTTATAAACCTAAGCAGTCTCTTTTGAAAGGAAGTCTGATATTTAAAATATAATTAATCCAAAAAAAAACCCCAAAATTAAAAAAAATTTTTTTTTAGTCATGTGTGCACACTTTGTGATACTGAAAAAAACTGAATTAAGCCAGTAACAAAATTTCAATGCTATAGAGAGCTGTGTAAGGGAGACTTGCCATCAAACAGTTCTTGTGACTTCTTTGCTGGGGTGGAGGTTGGAAGCTTTTCAGGAGTAGGAGAAATTACCCTGCAAATCTGTTCAATTCTATTTATCTGTTTCTGCAATCTAAAAATTTTAATTGGCTTCCTATGTCCTTCCTTCCCAGTAGGTCATCTTGGACATCTGACATGAGCAAACCACATTGTAAAAAGAATATAATGATATTGAAGAGAATCTATAATATAATCTAAAAAACTGAGGTTATCTAGGTTCCTATTTAAACATCAATCATCTATCTTTTACTATAATTTACTATTTATCTGTTTCATGTTCCTTACTAAATATAAAATTCTCTAAGTGGACTACACCTGGCAGTCTCTAGTAAGTGCCGGATATGTATACACCAATGAATGGATCAGGTGAGCACACTGTGAGCTCAGCAGATCCAGTTCTTCAGAAAGCAATGGTGATTTCTCAATGATTTCATCAGTACAAGCCACTGCCTTGATATGACTGATGCCAGATTGATATGCTCCCTCACAATTTCCAAGAACTTCTGCAACTAGAAATAAATATGCAACTATTGCTCCAAACATGTACTGTGAAGCCAGGTGTGGTGGCGCACGCCTGTAATCCCAGCACTCGGGAGGCTGAGGCAGGAGGATTGGTGCGAGTTCAAGACCAGCCTGGGCTACAAAAGTGAGCTCAAGGCCAGCCTGAACTGCATAGCAAGACCCTGTCTCAAAAAGAAGGAAACAAACAAACAAACATGTACTTTGATTCCAGGGTAGGGATAGCTGCTTGACATGAAGCTGTGACTGTTGAAATGCTTCTCGCCCAATATTAAACAGTCTTACTTTCTGAGGCATGGTTCAATCGAACTACAGGAGTCACTTGGCTTTAGTTATAGAAAGTACTACTCAGAAAAAAGAATCTAGAAAGCAAAACAATGTATTTTAAGATAGATGTTTGGAAAGCACTCTGGTTGGAAAGGGAAAGAAGCCAAATAAGAAGAGTGATGAGTGACGCAGGAAGAAACTTAAAGAATAGTATTAGGGAGGCAGGAGGAGGGTGGAGGTAAGTGATCACAGTGTCAAAACCTACTGTAAAGTCTTGAAGGATGAGAACTAAAAAAAATTTTTTTTAATAAAATAAAATAAATAAAGGATGACAACTAAGAATTGGCCACTGGGGGTCACGGAGATAGCTCAATAGAATAAGCAAGTTCCTGAGTTCAATCCCTGGTACCACAGGGGGGAAAAAATGGCCACTGGACTAGAAACTACTGCTAAACATTAAGATCACCAAGGGCATTAGGATTAAATGAAAAAAATCCTATGTTATAGACAAAAATCTTGGGAAATATCTCTGTCTTTCAACAAGTTTTTCGACCACTTTAAACAGCTCTCCTTACTCTGCCTAAAGGACCCTACCTCATGGCAAAAGACCCAAGGGTGAAGTCAAAGGTACGTATGCAAAAAGAACAGGGCAGAGAATCTCTTGCTGATGTTATTGCTACTCCTGTTTTCATCTGTCAAAGAAAACTGTTACCATTTCCCAGGGAGCGCATGAGGCTGGAAGCTGAAAAATACACATCTGCAGGCTTGCAAGAAGGCTCAACACTAACAGCATTTTTCAGACAGAAGATTCCTCCAGGATGCCATTAACCTTCGCTACAAGTGAAAGCAGTAACCCCATTTAACAAGAGAGAGCTAGGAAGAGAGAGGCTAAGTGACTGCTGAAGAGGAGACAGTGACTGACAGATCGGGTTTCCTTCCTGCCCTAAATCCTCCCTCTCTGCTGATTAGATCCACTCTAACTGCCTTTATAAATGTTTCACTGAATTTTATCTTCATGTATTGTATTAGCAAGACCGACTCCCCACTGATAATGCAAAATAATCCTGAAATGTTTCATGCCTTGCTGATAAGCCAGAAATTGAACTTCCACTCTCCATTTGGACTGCGATGATCTTGATCTTTCACCTTTAGCAAAAATCTCAGAGCTGTACTTTTAAAGTTAATAATGAGTGCTTCATTTGCTTTCCAAGCAGACAAAAAGCCTTTTTCAAATACTCTCAGGCTGCCATGACCTTCATCTATGACATAAAGAGTCCACTATATGCAATCAGTTTCTTTGCTCAAGAGACGTTCTTAAATTTTCTTTGAAGAGATTTGGTCATCAGCTCTACTGATGAATCTGAATGCACACATACACACGTGCACATGTACACACAAGCACAAGCACACTTGACTTGTTACCTTTCTTCTATGCAAAAATGAAAATGTTTCATTAAAACACATTTGAAATTCACCATGACTATCAAAGAATGCTAAAATACCTGATAGATAAAATATAATTAAAGCACTAGCTTCATTATTTTTATAATAAAAGAAGCACACTACCTTAATCCTATCCTAGGGTAATTAATGCTTCTAACTAGCAAATATAGGCCAGATTCCTGAAGTGAGACTCAATCTACTCAAGTATGTTTTGAGGTTTTTTTCTACATTAAAATAGTAATTAATGATGAAGACCAATATAAAACAATTTCACTGTTTTTTTTTCCTAGCTTTGTGAGGTTTACAACATAAAACAGGTTTCAAACAGTGTAATGTCACATCAAATGCAAGCTTCTTAAAGGTGTTCAGAAGATAATACCCCAAAGTAAAGCATCTTAGCTGCTGTGTGAGAGCTAACGGAGAAAAGGGGTTCTCAGGACAAAGAGGGATTTTTTTTTTACCTCTTATCCTTCTTTTCCTTCTGAGACCAAAGACCCTAGATCACCTAGGGGTCCCCTAAAGATCTTCTTGTGACACATGTCCTGTCCTAAACTTCGGGGTTAGGAGAAAAGAAATCTCTTACAAAGACAAAGAAGATTCTGAATGCAAACCTTGCCGACTCCCCAAATTTATTCCCATTCTGCTATACTCCCTTTTGTCTAATAAAGTTTTCCATAACTGTCCACCTTTTTATCAGACAGCATAAAAATACAGTTTTGTCTAAACCTTTGGGTACTCACTTCTGAAGTGTCCCATGTCATTTAAACCTGGGTAAAAACAAATTTGTTATGCTTTCCTCTTGTTAATTTGTCTTTTATTATAGATGTGACACATGGGAAAGGTAATCATTTTTTCTTCCCTTCAAGACTTTATCCTTCTTATTTCCCAAGATAAAAAACTATATCCTAAGTAAAACACATGCTTACCTACATTCTAGTTCTAAAATTGGATGGTGGGCACAAAAGAATTTATAGTGCTTTAAAACAGACATGTTTAACATAACTTTCATAGGCCAAGTTCCTATGTTTGAAAAAGACCCCTAAGTCCCATGCATTAGACACTTAATTCAGTAGGTATAGGACAGATACAAAGAATTTATGTTTGTTTTTTGAATCCACCCAGGAAATAGTCCTCATGTAAGTGATCCAAGAAATTCATTTTAAGAAGAAGAAAAAAATGAGCAGATCCAAATAACATGACTATAATTAGTTCATTGCTATTAGTGTTGAAGGTGCCTATTTCATGGCTTCAATTGCCAGGCTTAGCTTTATACACAGATAACAGAATTTAGCATAAATACAACTCCTAGATCTGAATAGAAATTTTTTCCTAAATAGTGCTTGCTTTAGCTATTAATTTTCTAATTGCTTCTTCTTTTCTTCCTTGAGAGATCAAAGACAGAAATCCTTAATTGTATTTCTTTCCTATCTGTTTTGATACTAGATTTTATTTCCCCCTCAACTGGGAATCAAACTCAGGACCTTATGCTCCCTAGGCAGGGACTGTGCCACTAAGTGGCCCCAAAATTTTGTTACATAATTTCACAACATTGCTCAAGAGTAAAGACTGATACTTTACACACTTAGGAAATGGCACTTAGCCGAATCCTCTCAGCTTGCAAAGAAATACTGAAGGTTAAAGGTGTAGCTCAATGATACAGCACTTAGCTAATATCCATTCAATAATCAGCACCATCAAAAGAAAAAGGAGGCCGGGCGTGGTGGCGCACGCCTGTAATCCCAGCACTCAGGAGGCTGAGGCAGGAGGATTGGTGTGAGTTCGAGATCAGCCTGGGCTACAAAAGTGAGCTCAAGGCCAGCCTGAACTACATAGCGAGACCCTGTCTCAAAAAGACTTTAAAAAAAAAAAAAAAAAAAAAAAGGAGAGGGAGAGAGGGGGATGAAGGAGGAACGCTGGGAAAGGAGAAATGACAGTGAAATAAAAGTACATAGCACATCTTCCTGTCACTACCTTCCTTGATCTTTGACTTGAACAGCAGCCTTCATATTTAGAACTTTGCAAGGCTTTTTTTCTTGAAATGCTAAATAGGATTCTGTTTTCCCTTGAAAAATAATTATCAAAGGCTTTTTGTGTGGTGGCTGTTGTTGTTGTTCTTAACTGGGATAAAAAGGAGGGCTACTGTTTTCTCAAGTAGTTAGATGGAGACAGGAGGAGGCTCCACACTGGTCTTTAAGAAGTCACAGTGGGCTGCACAGTGGGTTATGGAAAGATCTAAGAAAAAAGAGCACCACAGTCCCTTGCTCTGTCACAGATGTCTGGTAGTGAAGTTTGAGTTGCATGGGAGATACCCCAAGCTCAACAGGTCTCTGTCCTTTTGAGGGAAAATCCTCATAAAGATCCCAGACCCAGTCGTCTCTCTCTCCAAGGACTCCCTGAAATGTAGACCCCTGTGGAACCACTGACAAATAGGCTATAGCCTTAAAAACTGAAAACAATTTGACCTTGACAATCCCAGGGGGGGGAAAAAAAAAAAAAAAAAAAACTTCTATTCAAATACTGTGTAGATCCAGAATGAACTAGGAAGCAGCAAGAAAAGAACACAGAACGGAACTCTAAACTCAGTACTATTCTTCAGTTAGATCTTTTCAGCAAAAGACAAGCAAACTCCCTGCTCCAGATGCCAGCTGCTGATGTGACTGACAAATGGCACCAGAGGACTGACCATCCCTGTTCCCAGAGCAGGATCAGGCCAGCCAGAAATCTCACCTGCTCTGACCAATAAGATTAAAGGGGCAAGGTAAATTGCAATCCCCAGTTAGTAGATGTCTCCAAGTGAACTCTGGGTGGCCTTGGATGTTGTGGGTGCACAAATTCAATTCCTTTTGGATACAGGTGGAGCTTACTCTGTTTTAATCTCCTCTAAATCTATATCCATAACTGGGCTTGAAGGTGCTAATAATGAGAGCTTCATTATTTCTGTTTTGACATGTCAACTCAAGGCCAAAGTTCAACCATGAGTTTTTAATTACCCCACATATGGTTTCTTACTCCCTTACTATGAAGGGACTTATCAGTAGAATTAGGAGTGGTTCTCTAATGCTAGCAAAGGCTCCAGCAGATTTGATCTGCTGAGACTACACCAGGCTTCCCTCACCTAATTAATCCATAGGTGGATCCTGCTGCATGGTTTACCTGGGAGGACAGATTCAGCCACAGTGACAGTTATAAAACTGAGAGATTCGAGCCAATTTCCCAATGGAAAACAATATCCCACCATAGAGACCCAGAAAGACCTCCTGCCTCTCACAGCCAGCTTTATCCAACATAGCTTTCTGAAGACCTATCAGTCCCCTTGCAATACTCCAACTCTTCCCATAATAAAATCTTCAGCAGAGTATCAGATGCTCAAAGACCTCAGCCTTGTGAATGAGGCTGTAATCCCAATCCACCCTCTAGTGGCAGATCCACATACAGTACTGCCCCAAATTCCAGGAGACTCAAATTGGTTCTTAGGCCTCCAAGGTGCTTTCCTTTCTATTGCTCTTCATCCAGACTGTCAATTCCAGTTTGCCTTTAAATGAAAAAATCCCATCTCAAAGAAAAAACAACACACTTGGACAGTTCTCACACAGGGTTTTAGAGATAGTCCCTGCCTTTTTGCTGTAGGCACTGAAAAAGGATTTAAAGCATCTAGAGCATATATGGAGTCTGTAGATGACATTCTAATCTGCACCTCAACTGGGGGCTCTCCAACCATAAGACTATCTAAAGTATTTTCTAGCAGAAAAGGGAAATAAATCTCAAAGGAAGAGACTCAGATATATAGCGTCCAATACTTAGGACACATTTTTACATTCAGGGAATTAGAACTGTATAGAGATGGCATACAGGATATCTGTGATCTCGGCCACACTATCACCAAGCAACAGCTTCGTTCTTTCCTTAGAATGGCTGGCTTCTGCCAAATCTGTATACATAGTTTTGGACAAATGCCAAAGCTTCTTAATGAGCCTGTCACATGTCCTGACTCTAAGCCCTTGGAAAGACAAAAGTGACAGTGTTCTTCAAGAAATAAAACACACCCTAACTCAGGTTCCAGAGCTAGAAATACCTCACTTAAGAAAACTCTTCCTTTATATATCAGGGGAAAAAAAAAAAAAAAAAGAAATTGCTTTTAGTGTCTTGACCCAAAAGCTGCTAGGATAGGACCCTACCCAGTGAAATGTTTTCCAAAAAAATGAGACACACTGGTTGCTTGGTGGCCACCTACCTACCCGAGGGTAATAGCAGTTGCAGTTATGCTAAAGGAGAAGCCACACACACACACACACACACACACACACACACACACACACACACGGGGGGGGGGGGGGACCCTTCAGGACAGAAACTACAAGTCCAGACTTCCCATCAGGTTAAGACTCTTCTCAGTCTCTCTCTGTACCCAGGAACCCAACTCAGGACATTGGTCTTGCCATGCAGGTGCTTATGCCGCTGAGCTGTATCCCCAGCCCTCAAGACTATTCCTGAGACAAGTGATTATTGGATGATAGGGGAACAGTTTATCAAATTCCAGTCCATGCTTCTAGATACCCCTGAGACTACCATAACAACTTGCACTACTCTTAATCCTGCCTCTCTGAGGCCTACAGCCTCAGAGGTTAGCCTATCTTATGAACAGATAATTTTCCAGAGGACATGAGCAAGTAGGATACAAGTGACATGCCCCTTGATGAATGGGCACTAGAGGAAGAACTAATGATGATGACAGTAGCTTTGTCCAAGAAGGACAGCAAAAGGCGAGGTAGACAGATGTCAGTGCACAGCAAGTCCATGAGGCCAAAAGCCCCTTCCTCAAGGACCTCTACTCAAAAAGTGGAGCTCTCAGCCCTTACTCACACACTGATTTCAGAAAAAGGCATGGAACTAAATATTTACACAAATTCCCTATATGTCTCTCTGATGCTAAAATATGCCCATTGAACAATCTGAAAAGAAAGGGGCATAGTAACTAATAATCATTTATGAAGTGCAAGGAAGTCCACAACTCCTAGAGGCAGTCTATCCTCCACGCAGGTCAGCCATTCTCTGCAAGGGACACCAAAGGTACATGTTTAAAGTCTCCTTGGGAAAACAAAAGGCTGACAGGGGCAAAAAGGCAGTCCTATAGCTACTCTAGACCCAGCCTTACTCCCAGTTCCTGAGGAGCCATTAAAACTAGCCTATAACCCCGGGAAAGACCAATGGGCCTTAGGACAAGAGGAATTTAAAAAAGAGAATTTGATAGTATTTGGAAAACAAACTAGTCCTTCCTTAAGGGACACAATAAAAAGGTATAAAAAATAAATAAAAAACCCTTACCTCTCTTGATTCTTTCTATGTGAAATGAGAAGCAAAATGTAAACAGTCACTCAAATTTTCACAGGATCAGGACTAGCAGCAACCACCTGACAGGCATGCAAAACTTGCTCTCTCTGTGCCCACAATGACCCTGGCAAGCCCAGACCATTTCCTTTGTTAGAACCCATACAGAAGAGAGAGCCATACCCTGGAAAGAACTGGCGATTAGACTTCACCCACGTGCCACCACGTGGAGAATTTAACCAGATGTCTTTATTAGCCCTTTATAGGCTAGATAGAAGCCTTTCCTACCCAGTCAGAAAGATTATAGAGGGAGCCAAGGTACTTTTTAAAGAAATTACCCTCAGATTTGAACTACTCCAGTCCTTTCAAAGTGAGGATGAGCTTTCATTTACCTCTTGAGTAACTCAGGAGGTAGCAAAGGTTTTAGGCAAAAAGTACCATCTTCATTCTACACATTAAATCAATTTTTAAGAAAGGCTAAAAGATGCCAGGCGTGGCATGCCTGAATCCCAGCACTCAGGAGGCTGAGGCAGGAGGACTGGTGCGAGTTCGAGACCAGCCTGGGCTACAAAAGTGAGCTCAAGGCCAGCCTGAACTGCATAGTGAGACCCTGTCTCAAAAAGACAAAAAAAAAAAAAAAAAAGAAAAAAGAAAAGAAAAGAAAGGCTAAAAGAGCCAACTATGGCAAAACTTTCCCAAGAGCCTTCTGGGTCTTGAATCTAATTACTACCCCTAGCCCTCATGAAGATCCAAAATATCCCAAAAACTGGGCTAAAGATGAGTCTACTTAAAATACTAGGTGAGAGGCTTTTTTATATTCTGATCTGTTAGTAGACCCAGAGACCACAAGGCTCTTCTGGCATCGTATCAGTCCGGGCCATGTACAGCAAGCTATCTAACCATATGGAAACAAAGTCCTGCCAGCTCCTGGCCCAGGGGGACCACCTAGTGTCTGCCCTGGAGAGTAGTGCTCATTAAAATTTAAAATAATCAATCAATTAAAGCCAAAATAAAAGGGCCCCTTTTCAGTGATCCTTGCCAAACCAACTAGTTAAGGTGGCAGAAATAGATAGCTGAATTTACTTTTCTAAGATAAAGTCGGCCCCACCTAAACTGTCTCAGGACCACTCAAAACAAAAAGCTACTGCTGTGAACCTCTGGAAAATCGGAGGCTCCTCTTCCGAAAGTAAAGTTCCAGGACTAAAGTAGTCACTAATGACCACTGATCCACCATAGCTTAAGTGAATACCTATATTTGAATTCCTACTTTTAATTGAATTCATAATGTGGGCAACCTTGCCAGAGCTACAGCTCTCAGGCTCTTGGTAGTTTAGTTAATAACCCTCATTCACCATGCTTCCTCATGCTAATAAATTCCCTTAAAAAAACTTTTTCTAAGTAATAACATGGAAAGACCAGCCAAATAGCTCAGTGGATTAAAACATCTACACACAGGCACAGGGGCTGGGCCAGGGTTCAATTCCCAGGCTTGTAAACAGGCAGATCACTATGAGTCTGATCTATTATTTAGACCCTGAACACTTTGTACACCCTTCCCCAAAATACAAATAAAAAAATAAGTAATAATAATAATAATAAAATAACATGGAGAGATAACATATCTAAGTAATGAATCTGTCACAGTCAACCTTTTAAGACAGACAATATTCTGATCTGTTTCTTTTCATCTGGCCTCTGCCTGCCCAACTCAGTAGTGAAGTTATTTACTGAAGGCTTCAGATGATGAGTTAGACTACAGCCTATGGGTCTCCTGACAAATTCATTGAGTTGTCTCTTACTGAGCATCTACAGATCAACATGTTATTCTTGACATATAGGCCTTAACTTTTCACTTACAGTCTTAGGACAGGTTCTTTCAGTCTAGCTGGTAAACCCAACATCCTAAGTTAGTCAGAGAGCACCGCAGGCATGGCCTACAGCTTTTTTCCACAGAAATTAGCTATAAGAAAAAGTATTCTGTTTCTCTGGGATAAATATGTAAATTAGGTCTGGGACAAACCAGTTAAACAACTGGGAAAAAACTGTCAGTCATGGAGACCCAGAACACAGGAGCCAGGATGACTATGCACTTCCTGAGCCTTGTTCACAAAATCAATTAGAAAAGTGCTAGTTGCTACTCTTCATTTGCATCTGGCCCAAAACCAAGCAAGTCTTCAATAGAATGAGTTAAATCTGGCACCAGGCCAAGTGAATATTTTCAACAGGAAAACTGCTACATGCCTTGCTACCATGACAGAAAAGCCAGCCCAGGAACTCCAGATACAAAAGACCCCCTTATTCTCATGGCTGCTGAGTCTGTCCACCAGCCCATGCTCACTGTAGAGTGGGCTTCTTTTCCAGCAACTAACACAAATGATGTAAGTTGCTTTAGATAATATATCTATCTAAAGCAACACTGTGGGCTGGCCAGATAGCTCAGCAGACTAAAGCACCTGTTTAGGCAAAGCTCAACAGCCAGGATTCTATGCCCCCTGCAAGCCCTGCAGGCCCTGCCTCCACCCTGAAGGCACACTGAGCTGAGATTGAGTGTGGTGGTGCATACCTGTAATCCCAGTACTTGGGAGACTGAAAACAGAAGGATCATTTTGAGTCCCATCTGTGTAGCCAGACCCTAGAGACCCTGAACTAAAAACATTAAAAACAAAAAACCCTCCTTCCTCTTGGCTCCCTTACACTAGCCACAAAGGCTTTCAAAGATAGGTGTAGGTTAATTTGTTAATTTTTCTTAATATTTTGCATTTGTTTTAATATTTTGCATTGTTATGGTATTAAAATAATTTTATATGAGTATTTCTCATTTGTGAAATAAATCATCTGAGTTTCCATTATTTCTTTGGGAAAATTCACTTGCATATACAAGTGCTTTGGATTATTAACATGTTTCTAGAATGAATTATGGTTGTGAACTAAAGTTTTACTGTATTTTTTAATTCCACATTATTAAGGAAGCAGAATACAAGTAACTCAAATAATTACTGGGGAATTAATATGTAATTAAACATCAAGAGAATTCAATACATATATTACTGTCAGGAAAATGATGAACTTTGAATTGTGCCACAAGATATTTGAAAACAAAACGGTACTTTCTTCTTTAAATGAATGTAGCTTATATACCTCTTAAATCACAATAGAAAGAATAAGATACAAGGCACATTTAAGTTAATTAACACTGGTCCTAGATATACCCAGAGACTGCCTTCCTGAAATTATTTGAAAGAAAACTATTGTAGGAACTAAACCAAAGCTCCTCTAACTCTTTTCTTTTACTAATTATGAACTGAAATTATCTGACATAATGAAACCTTGGTTAAATCCAGCTATCTGCCAATTATGCCTTTACCCCAAGAAACTAAATGTGTCTGAGAAAAATATTCAAACACAATGCCCTACTTGAATATACCTATGTGTCAACAGATCAGCTGGGTGCTCAGTGCTTCCTAGCAATCAACACTCTCACGTTAACTTTCCTCATCTACATGGCAATTGTATACATTCTCCTCTCTCCTCAAACAACTAGGTAGTCAGAAGTCCATTTATGATTTTCTGATCTCTCTCTCTCTCTGTTGTAGCATCTCACAATGCTCCATCTTAAATTCAGATGGTGCGCCTGGAAGATGGTGGAGCCTCCAGTCAACTGGCCTTCCTTAAGAATGGCAGGTCTTTTCCACTGACTCAGATAGCCAGACGAGCAAGGCGCACATATTTAGCCATGGAGATACTGGACTTCTTAGTGATCACCTCAATATGCCTAGGTTCATACCATCTGTCACACAGTCCTGTTCTCCGTATCAGCAAACTCATCCTTTCAGATGCTCAGCCAAAACCCCTGCCCCCTCCTATTCTCTCATATTACATATGTAATTGATCAGTAGGCCTTTCAAAATACACCAGAATTCCATCATCTTCTACTGTCTTTACTGCCATCCTCTATTTCAAAAGACACTAGTCAGATAAAAAGAAAAGGCATAAACTGGGAAAAAATATAATACATATATCTGATAAACATTTTATCAAAGAAGACATATGGATGAAGAGTACATAAGCCCATTAAGATATGCTCAACATTATTTAGTCACTTAAAGATGCCAGTTAAACTGAAACCACAATGAGATAAAACTACAAATAGGAATGACAAAAGTTAAAAAGACTGATAATAGCAAGTGTTAATTAGGATATGGAGCACTGAAACTCTTATTCACAACCAGCTGGAATGTTAAATGCCACAGCCATTTTGCAAATCACTCGAAACATCTTGAAAGTTAAATATACGCCAGTGCCAAGTGAAGAATGCTTTTACAATAATAGTAATTTTCCACTTCAAAAACTATAGAAGATTAAAACTACGTAGAGATACCTTGGTCAATAGGTACCAAAACATGAATTTACCAAACGATACAGCTATGTCTTCCATAGGTAGTCAGGAACAAGGAAAGTATGGGTCTCCTGATGTATATGAAGATATAGTTTGATTCTGTAAGATGCTCAAAAGGCCATCAATAGGTGAATGGATAAATAATTTGTAGTTGATTCATAAAAAATACTACTTTTCAGCAACAAAAAGTCTCAACTACTGATAAAGGCAGAGATGAATTTTAACACAAATGTGCTAAGTACAAGAAAACAGAAAAAACAAAACAAACCATACACACAGCATGATTTTATTATACCAAGCTCTAGAAAATACAAACTAATCTATAGTGACAGAAAATAGAAGCACAGTTACTTGGAGGAACAGGGTGCCCAGAAAAGCAGAAGGACACAGAAAACTTCTGAGAAAGCTATGCTTTGAATATGTCTCCTAGGCCAAGAACAATAGTATACACCTATGATACCAGCTCATGGGAGGTTTAAGGCCAGATCAATTGAGCTCAGGAGCTGGAGACCAGCCTGGACGACACAGTAAAATCCATCTTAAAAAATAAAGTAGGGGCCAACAGCCTGTTGAGCAACATGCCTAAGTTTTATTGTGACTACTGCTATATGTACCTCGCCCATGACTCTCCGTCTGTGAGAAAGACACACTGAGTGGTAGGAAACATAAGGAGGATGTGCAAGACTACTACCAGAAATGGATGGAGGAGCAGGCTCAGAGCCCGACTGACAAAACAACGGCTGTGTTTCAACAAGGAAGGATACCTCCCACTCTGCTCTCCGCTCTTCCCCCAGCAGGGGCTATGATCCCACTTCCATGCAGTCT
>PVJA010008237.1:6130-65321 GCA_004027025.1 Myocastor coypus
TATATATATATATATATATATATATATATATATATATATATATATATATATATATGTGTGTGTGTGTGTGTGTGTGTGTGGCTGAGAGACTATCAAGATCAACACAAGGAAAAATGATGAAATACACACTCACACTCACTCACACACACACACACACACACACACTCATACACACTACAGCTAGACCCAGACCACTCCACTGCTAACTCGCTCAGCCCATCAGGACTTCTTTGCCACACTGGGATCTGCAACTACAAAGCTCACTGTCTCTGTCCTCCCAAGTCTCTTGTAACCACCATTTGAGGTGTTTGTCTTGGCACAAACTACACTCGATTAAGAAGCTCCTAGAAACCACAGGAACCCACCAATAAGAACTGATGAAACCAGCTGAGCAGTTGAGATGGGGAGGAAAGAATGTGGACACACTCTCTCAATGACTCACAGTTCCTTGTCCTCCTAGAAGCCCCAGGAAATGGTCAGGTCTCGAACCACAGCAGTAATGACATCCAAGTGGGTTACCCTTCCTGCGCTGCCATAGTCCCTGTCCCCCTCCCGACCCCAGTTCTTGCGCCATCTTGGTGTCAGATACACCTACCCTTCTCCTGCCCTGACCTTGAGAGTCTGCAGGACATATTCTGCGATTCCACCCATAATATACACACCAGGCGTGCAATAGGATTGTGTTTAAATGATACCGAAGTGCACGAATGATAACCAGTTATTTAAATTAGTTGGACTAGCACTGCACAACTCCAAGTAGAAAGGATTTGGATACTGAGTCTGCCTTGTGTCACCTTTCAGTCTCTACAGTCACCAGATGCAGGGCAGCCAAGCTCCCCTCACCTGAGCCTCCTCCCAGTCTGTGTCTAGAACACACATGGAAGCCGTGTTTTGTGCTTATGGATCTGAAATCAATGTGTAGAGCCCCAGAGGATGCAGATGAATTCACTCTAGAGCCCCAGAGGATGCAGGTGAATTCGCTCTAGAGCCCCAGAGGATGCAGGTGAATTCACTCTAGAGCCCCAGAGGATGCAGGTGAATTCACTCAGGAAAGAAAGGCTCATGCATTGTGTAGCTTCCACTTCACCTCAGAGGGAAAATTAAATCAAAGGATTTTCCACTCCAACTGCAAAACAGAGAGAAAGAAAAGGGTAAAGGGAGTGAAGAGGGGAGGAATGGAAAAAGGAGGGTAGGGCAGGGAAAGAAAAAAGAAATGAAAGAATGCCTTACAAATAACACCTTCCCTTGGATACCAAACTGTTCCACTGACAGGATTTTTAATCAAAATATCCAAAGATGAATGGAATTTACAAAAAAAAAAAATTCCCAGAGAGAGTTAATGAAGACATTTGCTGTGTTTCTTGGAGGCGTAGAAAAACAACAGAGGCCTGTGTCCCTGTGCTGGAGGTGCTCAGAGTCACTGCGTCCCCAGACAGGGCCACACAGCTTGGGTTCATCAGATACAGGTGTCCAGGCCTGGCTCCCGAGCCTGTCAGGAGGAGGTGCTGACCAGGAGACCTGGGCATCTTTGATCTTGTGGAGTGAGGCAAATACTAAATTCATAATTATAAGAAAGTAAATTACTGTATATATTTGTTAAATCACTGTTTGTGGAGACTGTCCTATCTTTTTTGTTTTTTATTTCATTTTGTGGAAAAAAAAAAAAAAAAAAAAAAACTAAAGCAAAATTTCCAAACAAGATAGGAGAATAGCAGTAGTTAATACATTGTCCAACAATATCTTCAACGTAGTCATTTAGAGTACAAGATAAGGGCATAGCAAATTCTCTTCCCCTCCTCCTGCCCTGGTTCTCTTTTCCTTTTGAACAATTCATAATATCTGTTGTCTATTTTGCATCTTATTATTTCAGTTTTTCACACCAGGAAGGCAATACGATGTTGACACATGTGAGTCTGATTTATTTCACGTACAATTATAGTCTTAAGATGCATTATGGCTAAGCAGTACCCTATCATATAAAAAGACATCTTCTATATCCATTCCTTGATGGATGGGCATTTGGGTTGTTTCCAAGATTTAGCTGCTATAAAATTGTGCTGCTATAAACATGGGTGCGCATCTCCTTGTGGCATGATGTTTTTAATTGTCCAGGGAAGATATTCAGAAGGTGAATACCTGAGTGGAATATGGTCTCTAATCCTCATTTTCTCAGGAATCTCCACACCGATTTCCACAGTTGTTGCACCAGTCTGCACTCCCACTAACAGGGAGAAAGACTGCCTTTCCTCCATGGTCCCTGGAACATTTGTTATTGGTGGACTTCGTGGTGATAGCCATTCTTTCTGGGGTGAGATGGAATTTCAGGGTTGTTTGAATTTATATCTTTAGAAGGACAAGTGATGTTGAAGCTTTCTCATGTACTTATTTTCCTCGGGTTTTCTACTTCTATTTCTTCATCCGAGAAGCGTGCATTCATCTCTGATAAACATTTTTGAATTGAGACTTTGAATTTGAGAGCTCTGATTGTTTTTGGTGGTTTATATGCTCTAGATCTAAGTCCTGTGTCTGAAGAGCAATTGGCTAAAATATTTTCTCATTCTGTGGATTGTCTGTTCAGGCTTTTGACTTCTACTCTGAAGAGACAACATTTGGTACATAGTAGGACTCATTAATATTAATATTTTAATTAGTAATGTTAATATAATTAATATTACTAGTGTTGATATTAACATTGATATTGATAATATTTAACCAACTCTCTGAGATAATCAATTTCACAGACCCAAAGCTGAGCTTCAGAGGTGATGAGGCCTGCCAAGATCCGTGAGAGTCTCAGCGCAGCTCAGAACCGTTCAGGTCGTGCTGTTCCAAGCAGGCTCCAAACTACAGAGGAGACACATGTTTTGCAACATGGCTGCCAGAAAATGGAGATCAGAATACACAGGCAAGCAGGGCTCTCTTGCTGTCTCACCCACACAGAGCCTGGCTTGCCCTGGGCCTCTGGAGCTACTTAGTGGGGTTGGGGCAGTCACACACCCAGAGAAGCCCTCCTGCCCTGTCAGCAAGAGGAATGGCAGAAACCAAGAGGAAGCCATCCGAGTCCTAAAGAGCCATAGCTTTGGCAGTCTGCTGGGGGCCTTGTGCCTGGCTCCCTCATTTCAGCACCCAGCCAGGGCACTGCCCAGCCTGCCACCGTCTCTGCATCGCAGTCCTCTTCCTACAGGAAGCCTTGCACCATGTAAGACAGCGCACATGATGCTGTCGTATCTTCTCGTGCTTCTTTGAACACTGAGAATGTATGGTGTGATAAACACTTCACATTTCTAAGTGGCCAAGCACATATTCTGCTCACTAACACAATGCTAAAATTGTGGGGAGGATTGGGACAATTACATAATCAACCAGCTAGGGCACTGGCTGTTGTTAGTTTGTCCCAGTGTTGAAGTAGGGCCCCTTCCTGAGGGGTAGGAACTTTTTACACTGTAGCAATATCAACTTCTGTGTGGCATGTGCCATTCTGATGTGACTCTGTAACAATAGCTGACCAGATTGCCAATGATAGTGTACACCCATAGAAGGGAGACAGACACACAAGCACTGTGTAAAAGGGTGCAGCTACCCTTGCCACATGCTCAGCATCCTATTGGCTGAGTCAGTGCTGGAGGGAATAAACCTGCTGCCTGGGGAAAGGCCCAGGAAAATGCCACAGCCCTGGAGCCCTCTGTAGGGTGTGTTAGTAAATGGCCAGCATGATGTGGGCTGTTGTGGTTTGTGCATAGGTGTGCCCTCAAAGCCTCCTGCTGTCTCGGGGCTGCTTCTGGAATTTGTAATTGATTATTGTGGAAATGGGTGCTGTCCCTCCCCTGGGGCTGGTGATCTGCATTTCAGTGTAAGGTAGGAAGAGAAGTTAGCTTCTTGAGCAGCTGCTAGCTCTCTCCTAGGGCTCTTGCTCTCTGCCCACTGCCATGAAAGGTTGCCCTCTGCTATGTGCCAGGCTGCTTTGGAGCCAGCTGAATATGGATTGAAACCTCCAGTAACTGTGAGCTAAATAAACCTTTCCTTCCCTCATTTTGAGTGTCGGGTGTTTGTCTTAGCAACGAGAGAAGAGTAACTAAGACATGGGTGGTGAGTCAAATAGCTAAAGATATTGACCTGAAGAGTCTGCTGGTTGTTTACATAGATCTATCTACTGGTTGTTTACATAGAGACATATGTTTAAAATAATTGCATGCCAAGACCATCCTCTTGGAAGTTGGCAGCCCTGGAGGCTCCGTGGTCTGTACGAGAGCGGGCAAGGGTGCCAGCAGCTCCCTCTTGGCCTTCTCTCAGCACAGCCCCTCTGAAATGAGCCTTCTGCTGCTAGCAGTGGACTCCAAATGTGGCAAGAGAGAAAGACGTGCAGCAGGCTAACTCCACTGGACTCCCAAGAACCCTGCTGAGAGGCTGTGTGTGAAATTATGGTTCTTTGTAATAGAGAGGTGGTAGATTTGGTCTAAATGTTCCTTGCCTCTGCACTGATGCCTCTGAGAACATATTTAATGGCACAGAGCTTCTTGCCCGTGTAATTTCAAGCCTAGAAAGGATGCCCCTTCTGCCTCCATGGTCAGGCAGTGTTTGTGTGAAAGACACCACTACTACTGCCACAATAGGTCCGGTAACCTAGGAAGGAGCTCCCCATTTAAGGTCTCTGTTTTTGTCGTGCTGGTGGATGTTCACAAGAGGTCGTTCTCTAATTACTAATGCAAAGTACCAGAAAGAAACTCAGTGATGGACGTGAGGGATGTGAGCTTCACTCTTGACATTGACATTTTATTCATCACAATAACGTTGGGTCACTTAAAAATGGCAACAGCTTTCTTGTGCTTATCTGAACTACGACAATAATATACATTCATGCTAAATTTATTGAGGTATTTTACCTAGAAGACCTTAGGGATCCAGGAAAACTCATGAGTCAGCATTGTTGCTCAGTGGCCATCTCTGTGCCTTCTGATGCTTGGTTCTATGTGTCTCAGAAACTTGCAACCTTCAGGGAGAGGTAGGTTTAAGGTACAGGTGCAGATAGCAGCATTGCTCTAAGACTTTGCTGGTACCGCAGACAATCCAAGGGCTTTGTCCCCACAGTCAGATACCTCTGAGGGCTCTGGGAAGGGAGGTTCACTGCTCTGACTTCAGTGTGGAAAGATACCTGAGGTCATTCCGTAGAACATGCTGTAGCAACAGCAAGATCCTTGCCCAGGCTGCTGCGGGAAGGCAGGCAGCGGCTGGGGGGTGGACTGAAAGACCGACAGCTGTGGATAGGTTTGGGGGCTATGCAGACATTTTCCACTAGACTGGGTAATGAGAGAAATGAAAATTGCTGGAGGAAGCTAAGGCAAGTGCGATGGTTCGTCTTGACTGTTGACTGCGATGAGAGGCTGCTTGGAGATTCGCAAGCCACAGTTGACATTGTATCTGGTTGTGTTCCTGCTGGTCTTGCCAGAAAACAAAATGGCACGTGGGCCGGGACTCTGGATGCGAGTCATGCCACCTCATAGGCTAGCCCTCACATACGGCCTCTGGAGGAGGGAAACAAGGCAAGCAGGAGGCCCTCCCTCCCTCTGCCTGCCTCCTGGCTGCCCTGAAGTGAGCAGGTGGCCTCCACAGTGCGTTCACAGCACCAGGCATCTGCCTCACCGCAGACCTAAAGGCGGTAGAGCCAGGTGCCCAAATCAGTGAGTCAAAGAAATTTTCCCTCCTCGGAGGTGACTTTCTCAGGTATTTTGCCACAGAGACAGAAAAGCAACTCACAGAGAAAGAGATGGAGCAAGGATTGAGAATCCAGCCTTGCCCAGTCTAACCTTGAAATGCCTAAAAGACACCGAATGGGCCTATCACAACAGCAGTACTCTTGCCAGTCACTGCTGTGAGTCTGAAAATAAGAAGGCCTGCTTTGGCAGTTAGGCCTGCGGAACTAATCAACAGCAACAACGGAAGCAAGTGAGCTGGATTGTGTGACAGTGGTGAGGAATGCTTTGATTTCGGTGTCACAAACTCAAGTGGCAGCTTGCTTCATTAAACAGAAAAGGCTACTGCATTAGTTACTTTTGGCTCGTTGCTGGGACAACTACCCAGCACTCAAAATGAAAGAAGGAAAGGTTTATGTAGCTCACAGTTTGTGGAGGTTTCAGTCCATATTCGGCTGGGCCAAGGCTGAGTGGAGCAGGGCGGAGAGCATCCAGTTCATGGCGGCAGAACAGCAACAAAATGGCAGCAGAGGCAGCCAACCAACATGGCAGCAGAGCAACAGCAACAACTAGAGCTCCAGTCTGTCTCTCTGTCTCTCTTTATATTATATTCAGGCTCTCTGCCTTAGCTCCTGCCCGAGGCTACACCCATAATCCCAGAAGTACTTCCACCCATAATCCCATCAGTACTAAAACCCATAATCCCAGGGATCATGGATCAAGTCTCAAACTCTAGAAGTCCCTGCCCAATGACTCCATGAGGCTTTGGGGGGACAACTAGACATAAACCATAACAGCTACCAACTGTTGAAGTGGAAAATCTAAGAGAAAATTCCTGTATTTGCTGGATCCAAGTACTCAGGTAAGAGTTCAAAGACCTACCCGTCAGTTGTGCTGGCTTCATGCTTAGACGGCATCTCCTGAGGAATGCCAAAATTGCCAGAGTCTATTCTAACTTTGTTTCCTGCCAGCCTGACAACCGCACAGGGGTTAGGGCAGTTTTCACCCAATATTTCCCAACAGATAATTGCTGATTCTGAGTTTCTGACCATTCCTACAGGTCAGCGTTTCACAAGCCATGGCACCTAAATCCTAAGTCCTATAGGAAACAGTGGGCTCTGTCCAAAGAAGAGATTGCTATTGGATCAGCTTATAGAAATCACTGGAGTTTTAACAGCAGGATAAAAAGCATTGTCTCATAGCACTCTGCTGAAACAACGTAAAACTTGTGATTCATCTCACAACATACATGACAATAATCAAGAGGAAATAAGCTCTTGCTCATGAAAAGTAAATGCTATTGCTGCACACTAAAACTAACCCCATCAAAGTAAATAATCAGGTGGAAAATTATTATTTAAAAAACACCCAACACATCCTGTATCTTTATCATATACTCCGCGTAGATGCCATTCTGTGGGGTTTTTTAAATTTTTATTTACTTATTTATTTGATATAGAGTCTGCTATGTGGTTCAGACCCAGAGTGATCCTCCTGTCTCAGCCTCCCCAGCGAGAGGATTACAGGTGTGAACTGTTACGCCATGGCTCAGGGGCCAGCACAGCATGTGGTAATGGGAATCAGACTGGGGTCCTTGCACTTGCCAGGCAAGCTCTTAGACCACCCAGAGTTATCTCCCCAGCCTCTACTCTGTGTTATAAAGCCAAGAAAATAAAAACAGAAAAGTGTTGCAGCTTTAAGAATTTATAACATTATTACAACCAAAATGAAATCCAAACCATTGAATGGGAGCACGTCTGCATGGGGTGTTCTGTCTGTACACTCATTCATCTAAGTTCCTAGCGTTCATCAAACCCAGGAGCTGTGGGTCACTGCCACGCCCCACCTCAGAAGAACATTGAGGCTACTTCTCCTCTCCGGGGAAGACCAGGATTTACTCTGACTTCCATAATAACCTAATCAACACAGCCTGCATGAGCTGCATTAAAGCTCTGACTCCCATCTGATTTCTACTAGCTCTGACGTCCAGCATCAGCCATAATGTTCTCGCAGCTACCTCCCCGTAGCAGCTGTCTCCATGTGTCAAAGTGGTCTCGGGAGCCCCACACCTGGGCCGGGGGGGATCAGGTGACAGAGGAATGGCACTGGCCTTTGGTTACATCCCATGCCCCATGCTGTCAACCTAGGCTGCCCCTCTCTGAAGGTGAACCTTCTGAAGTCTTCTGTGTTTTGTCAAGGGCAAAAGGATGGGTGATAAGGTTGCTACTATGTTTCAGATGCGCTTCCAGCAGGAAGGGGGAGGGCTTTCTCTGATCTTTTATAGAAATTCCAAGTTCTCTTTCCTTTTATGATAGAGGTAATTACAGGCAGCATGTAATTATATCTGCCTCCTTTTATAAGAAAAAAGTATGCCTCTAGCTGCTTCCATCTGAGCCTCTAGAAGACTTTCCCCCAACTCATAGCATTTTTTAGTATCCTGCCTGGGTCACAGTCATTTCATATTTTCTCATGAGCTGAGTTATCCCATAAGACAGACAAGGAGTATGTAGTCCAACAGGGTGGTGAATTACATGGCAATACACAGGTGTGACATGTGAGAGCAGAGAGACACCACAGAAGGGCGTGATCCAGAAAAAGCCAGCCCTGGGGTCTACAGAATCCTCCAGCTCCCACCAAAAGAGCTGGATCCTGGCCACCGAGAAAAATGTAGGAATAAATGATGATATAAGTTGATGACCTACTAGCACCAAGGAATAAATGCCTCATATTTCCAAAGTACAAATGGTTGACAAGTACAGAAAATGTGCAACTTCTAACTGCCATTGAAATACAAATTTAAAGTGAGGTATAACTTCAAACATAAAAGTTAAAAACAAATACCAGTATGGCTTTTAAAAAATCTTGTGGGTGAACTTTATGTAAAGTAAGGGAACATAGCTTCTGTCAAGATTCAGTTGTTGAATTTTTAACTATGGGTTTGTTTTAAATCTATGCATTCATGCAACCAGTGAAGAGTTATTTTAATGGTAATAACAAAGGTAACTGGAAAATAAGTCCTATCATATTGACATTAATTTTCTTGTCATAAAAATTACAGAAGTAAAAACTTTATAAAACTAGGTAAATTGATGTCTATGATTTTCAGCATACCATTGGGTCATCAGAGGGTAATGATGGGTAATTCACTGAGCTGCCGCTAGAGGGCGTGCTGAACAAGAGTTGGACTTAGGTACAGAGGCATTTGGAATTTACTGGAAGTGTAGGGTCCCCCAAGTGTGGCGCAAGGGCACGCTCTTGTACCCTAGGACTCTGGGAGGCTGAGGTAGAACTTCATGTTCAAGCCCAGCCTGGGTGACTTAATGACTTAGTCTCTTTCAAGAATGCAACGTTTAAAAGGGGTCTGGAGAGCGTTCAGGGTGAAAGTCCTGGGCTCAGTCCCAAGCCCCTCTCAAAAATAAACTGTTCTGGGAAATGCAAGCTCTCAGACAATCCCTTAATAATTGCCACAGATGACTCTCCCCAGGAGTGAGAGATGTTCTCTGCCATTCTCCTTACTCTGGCTTCCTGACTCCTTCACAAAGGTAAACTGCATGGCTAGGCCTTCATAGCCATGCATAACCTATTCTGTTTGCGCAGCATTGCTCGCACATATGGGGTTTTTTTTTGTCAACTGGTTAACTTGACTTTTACAGCATATTTGGGTGAGTAAGGACAGTGAGCTTGCTGGCTGGTCCGATGAGTGCAGAGAATAGCTGTGCGAAGCTGTGCGGGACTCTCCAAGAACAGCAGCTTGGACCTCTGAGGCTTTGCTGAACCAAGGCTTAGCACATGGGGGACACACACAGAAGAGCAAGGGGGATGTGGCAAGGGAGACGACACAGGCCACCGCAGGGAGAGGACAGTGGCACACACGTGCGTTTGGGACGTGGGTCATTCTGAGGTCTGCGAAAAGCACACACTGGAGCCATGTGACGCTCAAACACCAACACTACCTTTGAGTAACGATCAGCATTCAGGCAAAACTTGCTTTCTTTGCTTTTCTTTCCTCATTGATAAAGATATAAGATCTGAGCATAGGAAATTGTACTAAATTGTACTCAAGCCCAGCAACATGCAGGCCACCAAAGCTACCCCGTAAGTGGTCACTGCCATGAACTTAGTTTGTGATGATATAAGTTGATGACCTACTAGCACCAAGGGGAGTACAACTGCAGCTCTGTGTGCTCCTTGTGTCCTAACAGGGTAGGTTTTGTTGAGCAGCTGAACAGAAACCAGGTAGTATGTGCGGTTTGCAAACTGCAAAGCCATGCTCTGTGCTCCTGGAAGCTCACTGATGTACGTGGTTGTGTTGGTGAGCTGACATAATGAGGCCCTGATGACTGGCGGCTGCATGGCCTTGCAGGTCCCTGGGTCTTAGTACGCCATTTCCAGTCCTCAAATCTTGTACTTCATAGAGGAGGCAAGGGAAGCAGAGTGAAGTCTTGACTGAGCTCCAATAACTACTCAAAGGTAGTGTTAATGTTCAGGGCAGTATAACATGGGCCCAGCATTTACACTCTCAGATCCCTGGATCCTTATTCTAGTTAGCTAAGAATTTGGCTTTAAAAAAGAAAAAGTGCTTTCAACTCATCCTTCTCAGAAAACCACAAGGTGGGCCTGTGAGATACCTCAGCAATCCAAAGCACTTCTTAGGCAAGCTTAGGCAACAGCAGAGACCGTGGTTCGATCCCTGTCACCACATGCTTCACCAGCCCCACCCCCAGGACAGGCTGAGCCAGCTATAATATTAGAAAGAAAGAAAGAAAGAAAGAAAGAAAGAAAGAAAGAAAGAAAGAAAGAAAGAAAGAAAGAAAGACACCAACATGCAGACATTGTCCCAGGCCTTGATACCCTTTGATACTAATTATTTACAGCCTCAATAAATCCATACATGCATGAATCAAAGGTGGTAGAGAAACAATTCTCAACGTGTCAAGGTTCTTCTGTTATCCTAAACTTATCAGGAAATAAAATAATATTTAAGGTCAGAAGAGACAGTTCAGTGTCATAAGCACCTGCCTGGCAAGCAGCAAGCACAAGACCCTGAGTTTGATCCTTTGAACAAGGAAAGAAAGAAATTTAAGATTTTCATTTTTATTTCTTTGTTTTGTTTTGTTGTTTTTTTTTGTTTTTTTTGTTTTTTTAAGACTGGGTCTTGCTATGTGACCTAGGCTGGCCTCAAACTTATAGCCATCCTCCTGCCTCAACCTGCAAAATTTAGGAATTACAGATGTATACCACCGTACCTCAAAGTATTCTGCTAATGTGTTCATAAAATTAACGGTGACTGATATAAAGCCAGTGTTCACATCCTTATATAAACTCTTAGATGTATGGATCATTGCTTTAAAGGCTGCTGACTTATCAGATGTTTCTCAGGTCTGTGTTAGCTTCAGATTAGAGGACAGTTTCTGGTTGGTGCAGTCACTGGGAAGATTACAAGAAGAAAAGAGCTTCTCTGGAGGTCACGTTCACAGCAGTGTGAGATGCTGATAAAGAGTAAAAAAGTGGCAGTGCTGGACCATTTATTTAATGTGGGCCAAATTAAATAGCTGTTAGAGGGTTTTGTTTGTTTGTTTGTTTGTTTGTTTTGTCTTTTTGAGACAGGGTCTCGCTATGCAGTTGAGGCTGGCCTTGAGCTCACTTTTGTAGCCCAGGCTGGTCTCAAACTCACACCAATCCTCCTGCCTCAGCCTCCCAAGTGCTGGGATTACAGGCGTGCGCCACCATGCCCGGCTTTAAATAGCTGTTAGAAATAAAATTTTCCAAAGAGCTTTAGTGAGTTTAAATGAAAACCTGTCTTCCATTCTTTTAATATATAGAATAGAGACACACTTATTGAATAAAGTTGTTATTGAATAACAGCACAATGAACCAAAAAGTGCTGATAGCATTAAACTCTATATGAAACTCTAAGGACCACGTAGAACACAGGCCGGTGCTGTCCTCGCACTCATCCACATCCCTGTATGAGCCACCGGAGCAACATGGCACACACCCCCTGAGTCAGCAACACTTCTGGGAAGCTAAGCCAAAGGAGAGCTTCTCCATTATGAGGCCTTTCATCAAGCACAAGTAGCTGACTCAGCACTCAGGTCCGGAATGATCATGCATATGTGTTCTCCAACTAGATCATGGAACATTTTTCCTTAAGGAAAGACTTGGGAACTGGGGTCTGGCAGATGACGCCTAGGGAAACCACACTCTAAAGGCTACCAGGATGGTGAAGTCACTTCTCCGCCCCAATGAGGCCAGCTATCACTGGATGATGAGACAGCAACCCACAGAACCACCACTGGAACAGAATACAGCTGAGACACGGATGACATTATGAGTCCATCACTCAGCAGCATTTATTAAACATGTACTTCAGTGAACAGACTCAGTATTTTTCCAAGTATGAATTCTAAGTTTTCCTTACAAAACTCCCGTTGATTCCCTCTCCTAAGCACTTTACACATGCATGCAGTTCATGAAAACTGTGTGAGGAGGAAGCTGTTCTGATGGTCTGAGACTGCCAGTGGCAGAAAATGGTCGTCCTGTCAAGTCCTCAGACATCTGCTCCATGAAAGGCCTAAGAACTGCTGCCATGCCTGTCCACGTGCTCTCACCTGTCAAAAAGCTAAAATCTCTAAGTGACATGGACATCATTAAAGAGTTACTGATATGGTCTTTAGTGTGTGAATGGAATTCCTATACTGTCTTTGTATATGACTGTTTGGGGGTCTATTATCCTTAGAAACATTGAGGTATTGAGCTCCTCCAGTGTTGAAAGCAGCTGGACTCTTATCAGGAAAGCCATCATGAGAAAGTCCTCCAAGAGAATCAACAGCTCCCTACAACTTTCAAATGCTTCCTCTTCACTTCTGCCTCTTATGCTGCTGGCAACAATCCCTGGGTAGACCTCTTCTTACATGCAGCACCATGCTGATTTATTTTAGTTGGGTTTTACAAGTTACCCACTATTTGTCAATACACCACACAAGACTTTTTTTTTTTTTTTTTTTTTTTTTTTTTTCTTACAACCTTACCTGCTTTTAGTTGATATACAAACATCACTCCCATTGACCTGGTGTAATAACAAAAGAGGGTAATGTTAAGAGTCTCATGGTCAGGGGCCCGACAGGATGGCTCAGTGGTCTGAAGTGCCTGCTTAGGAAGGCTTGGGCGGCTGCAGGGACCCCGGTTCGATCCCTGGCACCACATGCTGTGCCGGCCCTGCCCTCGGGGCAGGCTGAGTCGGCCATAAAGATAGATGGATAGGCAAACAAAAGTTCTGAAACAGGAAAAAAAATTAGATTAAAAAAGAGTCTCGGCCAGGTGTGGTGGCTCATGCCTGTAATCCCAGCACTCGGGAGGCTGAGGCAGGAGGATTGGTGCAAGCTCGAGACCAGCCTGGGCTACAAAAGTGAGCTCAAAGCCAGCCTGAACTACACAGTGAGACCCTGTTTCAAAAAGCCAAAAAATAAATAAATAAATAAATAAATAAATAAATAAATAAATAAATAAAGAGTCTCATGGTCAAATAGAAAAAAAATAAAATAAAATAAAGAGTTACTGATATGAAGGTACAACCAATAATATCAAACCATCCAGGAATGGCCATGAAAAACATTCTTTTGCAATGACAGGGAAAAATAACTTCAATGCCTCTTTTCTAAAAGCTATCAAAACAAGGCAAAATGAAGTCATTATATTGACATGGTGGTAGTGAGGTGGCAGTAAGGGCAACTGTACACCTGTGTGTGGTGGGTGGATTAATGGCCAAATTGTAACACCCCACAAGACTGAGTCAGGGTAGTCCTAGGTGTAGAAAGCCCACCTCAGCATCACTGCCAATAGCAGGAAAGAGAACTGAAGAGGAAGATGATGTGCTGTTGGTTCTCCTGGAGAAGCTTGTTGTGTTGGCTTTACTGATATCCACTCAGCTGTTCTCACTGTCCAAGGAGCTTGGGTCCTCACTATCACTGACAATGGCTGCGGTTCTTTTGTGGGGTACTTTGGTTCTTACTTTGAGCGGTTCTTCTAAGCTCCGGCGCAGATCCCCGAGCTGCTGACACAGATCCTCCATCCCCCTGACACAGACTTTCTGGCTTCCCCCACTGACCTTTGGGCCTTTCCAGTGCAGATCCTTGATACAGACTTGGGTGAGACATTGATGTGGGCTCCAGGCCTCCAGCTGGACTCACAGAGGACATTGCCATGCGTGCTAGGCCTCCATCTGGACTCGTGCAGGACACTGCCGTGGCACCCGCGCTCTCAGCTGGCTTCTTCATGTCTCTAGTTGTGTGGACAGATCTCCCGCATTCTTCTATACATGGCTCTTCGGGTGAATATTATGACATAACCCTATAAATTATGTGCCCTATATTAAATTCATTCCCTTTTAAACCCTGACTGCCACACTGTGAAAATCTAAACACATGTCTAGTCACCTTTCCAAATCTTGACCAAATTCTTCAATTTTTCATCTTTTCTTCTGAGTGCTGGCATCATATTTGAGCTTGAAAAACATGTATTTCTTTAACTTATTTTCAAAGGAATAATTCAAAAGACAATCTCACATAGTGATTTCAAGTGTATATTATTCCCATTGGCCTCTCAAAATTTCAATAACTTTGTTTAGCAGGAGATTGAAAATACAAACTTTAAATGTCTCCATCTATTCAGATTCCGTGCTGCGGTTTCTATGCAGCTGCCATCCCTGCATTGATTCAGTTCGGAGTGGGAGAAGGGAGAAAAATGTTAGGCCTTTAAGGATGGAGAAACTAATGGCACTTAAGTAGTCTTTGTTAGGTAAGAGTTATGAAATACTCATTTGAAGCCAGATTTTCAATAGTTTTATAGACATCCTGGAAGTATTGTTTAAGATCTACACTGGGAGTATGTAAATGTCTAGCCAAAAAAAAAAAAAAATACTACTAGAATGATGAGACTCACAATATCTGATTCACAGCCATATTTATACAAACGTACAAATTCACACACACACACACACACACACACACACACATCCAAAAGCACACAAAACTCTTTTAATGGCACTATATTTAATATTTTCTACTGTAGCAGACTATGTTTATATTTTTAAATAGTTAAAGGCTAGCATCTAAAACAAATTCTAAGATCTTACAAAAAGTCAATTTTCTGAAATTAATCCACAATGAATACCACTTCCATTTGCTCCTTTTCTGTAAGGAGGACGTGATGTCGGGGAGATGAGAGGAAATGCATTCCACCTGCCGCTTTTCTGGGTCAGCAAGTGACCGTGTTCTTCAGTGACACTGCCACTGATTGGCATTCTAGCCCTGGTCCCCGGAAGGAAGACCTGTGTGGCTGCTCTGCGTCCGTTGGCATCCCATTGGTAAGAGGCGTTAGGGGTTTTGAATCCACTCACACTGTTGGAAAGCAGATCCTTTTTTGCTACGCCGAATGTAAGTGTTGACATACAATTGTCACAGGCTTCAGCTTAGGCACCAGAAATGCTTGCCGTCTCCACGCCCATCTAAATCCTTTGATCCACAGTCCCACTTGGAGATATTCCCAATCCTATCTTTTCCCATGGGTGGCATGGCATGGCCTGAGATTACACAGAAGAAACATCAGCCAGAGAAACACAGGCTTTTCTTCTGCTCAGTTAATTGGGCTGGCAAACAAACAAACAAAAACTTTCCAAAAGAGAGTTTGTTCAAGGCTCACCTGCAACTGTGCATCTTCCAGGAAGCTGCTGCCTCCCTTTAAAACATCATTTTTCCAAAATTCTTATTTCTCAAAATTCATAAATTCTTAAAGTGTTCACGGGTGTGACTTGAGCCTTCACAGTTCCACAGGAAGTTGGGAGCCTCATTGCCATCATCCTAGGCTGGAATCCTGAATCTTCACTGGCTGCCTTTGGTTGATCCCCTACTCCTGCCAGAGTGCCCCTCTGCCTTACTCCCCTCCGGGCACCCAGAGGTGAGCTTGCTCCAGAAGGCATTTTCTGCTGACTGATTGGACCACAGTCATATCTTGGGACATAAGTGATGTGTCAGTTTTATTTGTTGCCTAGATCAAATGGTTTGTTTCAAATGCTTAGAGGCACGTATAGGTGCATGTACACACACACACACACACACACACACACACACACACACACACACACACACACACTTTGCAACCAGGCTCTGGTCTTCTTTTCAAAAGAAAACATTTCAGAAAAATGTAAAGCCAAGATTGCCTCTCCCCTTTAAGACATCTGTTGCTGGAATCTTGGCCCTGTCTGCTCACTAGAGCCTATGGTATCGCCAACTGCAGTGCAGCTGTGCGGCCCCTTGTAGGTTCCATTGCAGCCTTAAACCTAGAGACCCAAATGTCACTCACAAACAGAGCCATCCCTTTTCTGGGCTACTCAAAGAACCTGTGAGTACCCAGCAAATGATGAGAGAGAGAAAGGGGAAGGCAGGGCACAGACATGCCCCACCACAGTTGGAACCCAGCTCGCCCGCCGCACTTAGGACCCTGCCATAATATTTACACATTGCTTGTTATGCAGCAGGCATTGTTCAAGTGCTTCCATATATCAACTCACATGGCTTCACAGTAATTCTGTGAGGAAGGCAAGGTGACATTTCAGGGAACTGGAGCACAGAAAATTGTAATACTTGCCAAAAGCACTTCACAGAGGTGAGAGCAGGATCTGGCTGCTGGCTGCTGGCTGCGGAGCCCACCCTTAACCTCCGAGCTGTGCACACAGGAGGTGGAGCCATGCAAAGGAGAACGCTGCTCAGTGAGTCCCATCTGGGCGCAGCGCTATGGCGCCCACACCATAACATGAGAGAGTAGGCGATGGACTGAATACTCTTAAGACTAAAACCCTCACAAAGTATTCTTTGAGAAGAATGAAACTCTACTTCAATACTGAGCTACATAGCACTAATGCTCCTGGCTGGCCATGCTGGAGTCTTTCCCTCTGACTGGCCAGTATACTGGGACAGGAAGCTAAAATCAGGAAGCTCAGCCCCTCTCCGCAGCTTCCTGTTTTCCAACCTCACCCACAGGACCCTCAGGTGCAACAACCCTGGCCTCTCGCTCGCTTCTGCTCTCTTCCATGTGTGCGCAGGGAAAGCCCAGCTAAAACGATAGACTCTGGTAGGATTTTTCTCCAAATGCATGACGTCAGCATCTACCACGCAGTCCCTATAAGGAAACAGTTATCGCTGGGGGTCTCCCGCCTCCTCTCTGCCTACAGCCAGAATATCAAATGGCATCGTCCTCACCTTGTTCTTTTTCCTCCTCATGCCGCTGTCCTCACGAAGGTTCTCAGCCTGCCTCACTCACACACCTGTCAGCCCCTCCCTCAGTTTCTCCTTCAACTCAGACCCTCTACACTTTACTCTCTTCAGCATTAGGCGACCTTTCTAAAATGCAAATCTTACCTTCTAATTCTAGGTATGAAATACTCAAAATGGTCCTCCAAGATCCTTTGGGGAAGAAATAAATAGGTGTTACATACTATGTTTGTTCCTTAAATTAATTTTTTAAAGTACAGTTTATAAATCACTTTCACTTTTACTTTTTCACTGAATTATGCCAAGAAAACCTCAGCACCCCACAAACCTTGAGCCCTTCTTCATACTGCTTTCCCTTGTTCCAAGTGGACTAAGCTAATGTCCTTTTCCAGAGTAGATGTTACTCTGTTGTGCTTTATTTCTATTATGTCTCCCAAGATGCTTACAGTGCTCAGAATGGGGTGCTTGGATGGTGGTTGAATCATGGAAGCCCTGTACTTTTATAAGCTGAATGTGCTATAAGGAGAAGGGTCTGCTGGGAAGTGGCTGGTCATTAGGGGTGTGACAAGGAAGGGCCTCTCTTGGCTGTTTTTTTGTTTGTTTGTTTGTTTTGTTTTGTTTTTTGGTTCTTTGCTTTCTACCATTAGATATAAGCAACTTTCCTCTACTAGATATTTTTTTATGCCATTCATACTTTAGAACCAGCCTATTTTGGACAGAATCACCTAAAAATGATGAGCTAAGGTAAGCCTCTCCTCCTTCAATTTGTGGGCATGGACATTTTGTTTCAGCAAACAGAAAGTGGCAACGGGAGATTCTGGCAGCAGAGAGGCAGTGTTTTTGCTGTTACGCTGCCTGGCCATGCAGTTCAGAAGCCTCTGCCACTAGTTTGCAGAAGGAGTTTGGAGGGTTTTGGAGGTATTGGCTAGAGAAGCAGCACTAGAAGGATGGCAGCCAAGCCTGAGCCGAGATTCTGATCAGAACTCGGAAGACCAGAATGCTGAGAAAAAGGTGGATGGTAAACATTAGGTTCGTGAGATTTCACCTAGAAACAAGAACTCAACTGCCAGTTGGATGAGATGCCATGGTCGTTATTTTCTGACAGAAAGTTTGTTCACATTGGTGGTCACGTTTGAACACTTTTCAGGGTTAAGGATATAGCTCACTGGCAGAGTGCTTATCTAGCATGAGCAAGACACTGAGTTCAATACCTAGTACCACCAAAACAGAACAAAAGACTACGGGAGACTGAAAGTGATGTCAGTGGGTTAATTAACTTGGCAGGGGAAATTTCAAGGCAACCCAATGTCGAGGATGTGATATGAGTTCTTCTGGCCAACTTTAGCCAAACAGACAGAGAGAGTCAATGATTTGTTGAATGATTTGCTCAGAAAGGAAGCATCTGAAAAGTTGGGTCAAAGAGGACCATGGATGCTCAAAATATTAGTATTACAAAGAAGCCAAGTATGGACAAGGTATCATGCCTATATCTTCTACTCTGAATAATTACTACAAAGACAAAGAATAACTATTAGGAAGAATACTACAAATTATACAATGGATCTGCTCTACTCAACTGTCTTAACACTTTGTTTCATTATTGTATTTATCTTTTCTCTTTTAAAAAACTGAAAAGAAGCCAAAAATTTGCATTGATTATAGAAAAGATGCTTCCAAGGCATCCCAGGAATAAGCACAGCACTGCCTTCACTGACCAAAGGGGTGCATAAAAGGGTAAATGAAATTTCCTTTGAAAGACTTTGCCTTGGGAAGAGAGCCACAAGGTGACCTAGGGAATTCATTTCCTAGGATTCATTTCGTAGAATGAAGTCATCCAAGTATTCAGAGTTCTCTGCAGCTGTGATTCAAAGGGGCCAAGGTCCTGCTTGAGCTAATGGAAGACTTTGGGGTCACCCATATGATGCTGGTTTTATAGGAATGAAGAATGCATGAGATGGGTTGCCAAGGAGGTTTCCTTTAGGGTTCAGAGGAAGAGCTGAACATGAGAGACCGTACAGTAGGTTTTTCACCATGCATAAAGAAGACAGTACATAAAGGTATAAGGATGAAACTGAAAGAGCAATGGAGACCGCAGAAAGTTGGTGACACCAGGAACATGGAAGAGCTGCTGAGGAAAACCTCAGAAGTGAAGCCACTATAAGAGAGAATCTACATGGGCTGCAAGGAGCAGTGCTGTTGGAGCAGGTTTGCCAAGCCCTTTGGAATTCACAGCTCATCACCACTTGCCCACAGTGCTAACGAAGGAACTACAGGATTTAATATTTGTTATGTGAGATTAGGTCTTGTTTGGGTCTCATTCCTCCCTGTCCTCTAAATTCTCCCTTTTGGAATGGCAGTGTTTACCCTGTGCAGTGCTAAATTTCTTTTTTTTATTTGTGCAGGAGCTCAAAGCTAATAGTTTGCCTTAAATCTCAAGGAGACTCTGGGGTTAAACCTTTCAGAAATGCCACCACTGTTAAAATGTTGGCAACTCTTAGAGATGGATAAAGGCAATTTGTAAAAAGTGTTGGCAGTGAGTCTTTTGGGGCCAGGGGCAGAACATTAGCATTTAGATCTAGAATGTTCCCCCAAAGGCTTATGTATTAAAAATGAGGCTTTGGGAGGTAACAGGATCATGGGGGTGGTTTAACTCATCAGAGCTGAGGATGTTATGAGAAAATGGGGTCCACCCAGAATAAGAGGGTCCCTGGGGGTGCGACCTGGCAGGGTTTCCTCCCCCACTGAGCTCCTTTCACGCTCTCCCTCCACCATGCCCTTCCTGCCTGTCACATAGCTGTTATGGACTGAGTTTCCTAAAAAGCTATGAAGCAAAATAAGCCTCTCCTCCTTTAATGTGTGTCATTTGTGCTTTCTCTCAGTGATAAGAATGTAACTAAGATACGACCTGTTATTTATATATACTACTTTGTGCAACTACTTTTAATCTTAAGTCCCTTTCTTCTATATTCTATATCTTATAGAAAAATGCTAACTGCTTTGCCTCCTCATCTCTTCCTTTATCCATTACTTATATCAGCACCTAGCAGTAGTAAGCCCCATTAATCTTATTGTAATGTTTCTAATTTTATACCCAGAGCTTGGAAAACTCCAGTATGTACTGAAAACCAAATACCATCCCTACCTGCTTTTATTGGAATATAGCCATAGTTTTTATTTACTGATTTTTATGGCTGCTTTGACTATACATGAAGTGCCGAATAGATATAACAAAGGTATCATCCTGAAAAGCTAATACATTTAATACTGGCCCTTTACAGAAAATATTTCATGGCTCTTGATCTATTTCCTGCATGAGGTCAACCAGATGTCCTGAGGAACACAAAGACTCGATCTGTGGAGCCTTACTGCAGCCATATGACCCAGTTCTGGCTCCAAGAGAGCAGTTCATTCTACTAGCAGTTGCTACATCTCTTTTTGGATCCTGAGACATTGATTTTAGGTGACCCTTATTCATTGCAGGCCCAGAATGAGTCCAGTATTCCAACTTGCTAATGGTCCTCCCTTAGGCTTGAGGCAAATGTCCCACTAGAACCTCTCACATAGCCCTGTGTGAGAGGGAATTAAACACCAAGTGATTCACTGGGTGATGACCCAGTGAAGAGATGACCCAGTCTCTGCTGTTGTCTATAACACTCAAGAGACGTGTGGTGGCCATGAGCACCACTTACCTGTTGTCACAGAGTTAAGAGTGCTTCCATCCTGGTTTTTGAAGTTCTCAGAGGCTAGGCAATGTGCCCCTGAATGGACAGTGTGTGAAGTTGCAAGGGTGAAGTTAAATGTGCAATGGGGACCCAAGAAGATTAAAAAAATCCAGGAATGTAGACCACGTAAGGAATCTACAAGGAGAGAGAAAAACCAGCCCAAGAGAGATGCTGTGGGAATTCTGTAGGCGTGAACCACACAAGCCATTTGGAACTCGCAATTTGCCACAGATTGCTTCAGATGCTGCACATGAAACACCAGGACTTCATGTTTGCCCAGCCGGATTTTGGACTTTCTTTGGTCCCATTCCTTTGTGTCCCTGTTGTAACTTGTGGAATAAAAATGTCTTGCACCACTAAATGTTGAAAGTGCTGAACATTTCATCTGTTCAGAAGCTGGAAATTCACAGTTTGCCATACATCTTGAAGACTTGGGACTTGGACTTCTCAGCAATGCTGAAGCTGTTAGGACTTCAGCAACTCTGAGATGAATAAGTAAGTGACTTCTTAGATTTTTTAATGTATTTGGAAGAGGGTGTCTCTACAGCTTGGACTTGTAGTGAGATCCCAGTTTTCAGCCTCTCCAGAAAAGGGATTGCAGGTGTGTGCATCACACCCAGCCTTGGTGGCAGGCTCAGCCTGCTTGGGGGCAGGGCCAGTGCAGCATGTGTTGCCTGGAATCAAACTCCATCTCTGCACTTGCCTAAGTAGGTGCTTAGTCCACTGAGCTATCTTAGTGTCCCTAAATGACTTTTATGTAAAGGGATATGCATGAGTCTTTGAGGAGCCAGGGGCAAAATGTTATGGTTCTAATATAATGTTAGTTGAGTTGATACTACTTCTTAAGGCTTGTTAAACTTATGTTCTAATGTTCAAGTTGTGAAGTGATAAGAATAATTATGTCTTTGTACCTAGAAATTGGTGTAAGCCAAGTTGACAAGGAGTGGGTTGTTATGGTTGAAACATTGTGTCAACCTGAGAAATTTAGAAGAATAATAAGTATCTCAGCAGGAGGCCTGGGTCCTTACTTTGTAAAAATCTTGAGATTGCACAAGAGGAGGCATGGAGACAGACAGTATGAGTACTACACTTGCCCTAGTGGGTGGTAGCCTATTACAATAGAAAGGAGGAAGAAAGGCTTGCTCTCATGGCCTCTGACTTGTGCTTTTGCTGTCTTCTGCCTCCTTGGACTGTTGCCCCTGTGCCACACTACCCTACCTTGGAGTCAGCTGATTAGAGTGAATCTGAGTCACAAACTGTGGACTAATTACTTCCTTAATTTTAGGTGTCAAGTATTTGGTCTCAGCAATGAGAGACAAGCAACCAAGACACCTACTTTCAACCACTGTAGGGCCAGTGAGATGGTTCAGCAGTCTAAATCACCTGCTTAGGAAAGCTTAAGCAACAACCACAGAGACCTCAGTTTGATCACTGGCACCACATGCTGTGCCAGCCTCACCCCCAGGGCAGGCTGAGCCGGCCATAATTAAAAGCACACACACACAGCCACTGTATTCTCTACACCCAGTACCAGTAAACCCCTCACTTTCTGGACAGACTCCTTACTGCATGCCAGGCAGTCCCCGTTCTCATTTCTTCAGGAGGCTTCCAGACTTGCTCCAGAATAACAACTTCTCCTTCAACAATTGGCCCTTCTTGCAGATGATCAGATTAGACAACTTTTGCTATGCCAGCTGGTTGCGGCTCATCTCCCAAGCCAGGGAGAATAAGGGATGAAATTCCTGGGATGAATGGCCTCACTCCTGGCTCTGCTCGCAGCCCCCTTACTGGCCCTTTCCACTTTCCACTGGTGCAATACATAGAAGACAGGCGGGGTTAGTGCAGAAAGATATATTTTAGGAAGGCAATAATGAAGACATGGCTTGAACATGGGTCCTCTCACACTTACGCTATAAAATTCCAAACAGCAAATTCAATATGGCCAAAAAACAAATGATCATTTGCATGGTTCTGCATTCCTGGGAACAGACTTACACTGTTTCTCCCATCACCATCAGAGCAGCAGTCTGACAGCCACCGAGGGCCAGTGCTCAGGAGTGACACAACAGAAGGGTGAAGCAAAGCCGTCAGTGACATCAGAGCGGCCCTTCAAAAGAGAAGAGATAGGTTCTGTGTGGTCTCACTACACCAAGCTCTGACAAGGCACACCACAAAACTGACAGTGGTGTTGTGTGTTTCTTATGTGTGTGTTTCTTACAGCCCCAACACAAGCAGTTAGCCTGTGATGGCTTTTGAGAAGAAGTTATGTCCTGGGATAAAATACGTAGAAAGCCTCAGTGCCTGGAAGGGGTGGAGAATCCTTACAAGCACTACGTGGACAACAATAAAATACCTAACTACTTTTTTAATCCATAGTTGTATATTTTCATGAATAAATTACTCTCTCATATGCACCCAATAACTGTTTGTGATTTCTAAAACTGTCTATAGTCACAAAATAAAACAAACTGTATTTCCAGAACTGCTAACACAAACCCAGGATAGGTTCAATTCAAGCCACTGATGTTTAGTTAATATAATTTCTTTTCTATACAAAGCATTAAAAAAACTGAAAAGTCAGCAAGGTAGATAGCCAAGAGATTGGGCCACTCACATCCAACAAGCTATCTGCCTGGGGTCACCAGAATTTGGCAATCACAGAGGAAATCCAGGGCCAAGACCCTGTGTAGGGCTTGACATCAACAGCGCACAAGTAATTCTGGTTCCTGCTTTTACTAACTGTGTTATACAATTTCTTCTCTCCAAATCAATTTTTTTCCAGTATAAAACTCAGAGGACTAGCAATTTCCATGCAGCATAGCCATGAGGGTTAAAAGACTTTGTACAAAGTACCAAGCCCAGTAGGCTATTAGTAATAACTGTGATAGATATGAAAGATCTAGTGTCTTAGTTTATTATTTTTAAAGAAAACTAGCCGGGCGTGGTGGCGCACGCCTGTAATCCCAGCACTCGGGAGGCTGAGGCAGGAGGATTGATGCGAGTTCGAGACCAGCCTGGGCTACAAAAGTGAGCTCAGGACCAGCCTCAACTGCATAGTGAGACCCTGTCTTAAAAAGACAAAAAAAAAAAAAAAAAAAAGAATGCAACATGGTGATAAGAAAAGAAAGCATTAGAAACAATGCAAGATTTCACTAAACAAAGTAATAGGAATTCAACAATGGTTGCTGTATTACATGATGTTATCTTCATATTAGTTGTTGAGATTGTCAGATATAAACGTGTAAGATTTGTTTACAGAAAAACCATACAACACAGGCTCTAAAACAGCACTTCCTATGTTCCAGGCCCTGCTCCAAGTGCATCAGAAATGTCACCTTATCTAATAATGTAAATGCATCTTTTTTGGGGGGGGGCACTAATACTGGAACCCAGAACTTCCCACATGCTAGATGAGTACCCTCCCCTTCCCCTACATCACCAGCCACATGTTTTTAAATTTTATCTTGAGATGGTCTTGCTAAGTGACCTAACTATCCCCAAACTTTCAATCTTCAGGGCTCAGCCTCCAGGTCCATGGGATTACAGGTGCCCAGCACCACACCGGGTCTGTATCTCACTTAGGGGCCAGAGATTGGCAGTGATTGACTCAAGATCACAAGCTAATGAAAATATCACCAGGATTCAAACTAGTAGGGTCCAAATCACCAAGCGCTACTGCGCCTCTGGAAAGGTCACTGTTATTATTACTCAGGACGTGGGAGCATTTTACTGTGTCCCTATTATGATAAACGAGAAAATGGAAGACGACAGGCACCAAAATAGAACCCGAGCTAAAAATAAATCCTAGGTCTAATGCTTCCCTGTAAATTGCCCTATCCACTCTGCCGCACCATTTCCTTCTGCAATGACAATCACATCAGGAGTCGGTGGATTGTGCATCTTCTGCTGGGTGAAATCTCTCTTGCAGCATCCTGGGTGTTATTAGCACAGAGAAGAGTTTTTCTGTCCCACACTCTAATTACATCAACCAGAAAGAGAATGCGAATGAGTCTGTCCTTGTTTCCAGATAGCAATAAACACAGCCCATGCTCCCATGCATTCAGAAGTCCCTATGACAATCTGTGCCAATGGCAGGAGCGTGGTCTCTTTTGTGAAGCCCAGAAGAACTCCCGTGGGTGTCAGAAGGTTAAGAAGTGCGCTGTGGACAAGACACTGCAGCATTGGACGTGAGGGTCAGCTGAGGCCTCCAGGACCTGCTGCCTTCTGGAGAATGAGCTGAAAGCCAGGGGACCTGGGCAGAACCCAGGG
Organism: Myocastor coypus; assembly: GCA_004027025.1. Lineage (NCBI taxonomy): Eukaryota > Metazoa > Chordata > Mammalia > Rodentia > Myocastoridae > Myocastor > Myocastor coypus. The sequence goes on from PVJA010008237.1 coordinate 31,076, forward strand.
CCTAGTGGCAGTCTCAGCACCCCTCCTCCAGGGCTCCCTTAGACCATAGAGTAAGTCAGGAGTCAGCAAACCATCAGGAGGCTCTCTAACATGCAGTCATGATGTGAACAGTTCAACTCTGCCATTGTAGCAAAGGCTGCCAGAGACTCTGGGTCATGCGGCAGGCATAGTTGTGTTCCAATAAACCTTGACTAAGAAACAGAAGCAACTGCATTGGGCCCGTAGGTAAGAGCTTAACTAATGATCCTGTAGCAAATCCTTCTCAACCGTGGACTCCTTAAATAACTCCTGTGTCCCCTCCACACCCACCAGGACTGCGGCCTGCACCCTGTGCACACCAGGCCCAGGTCTCCCCTTCCCTACAGCAGCCAGCATCACCAACCACTTTGTGCTTTCACCTGTTCCAGTCAGAGTGTTGCTCACACAAATCCACTGTAAGACCAGCAGCCAGGGGTGTGACCTGTGACTGTGACCTGCACCTCTCCAGGCTCTCATCACAAACTCTCAACCTTTCTACTTCCCTTCTGCCTCGCTTTATCTGTCCAGTGTTAGTATAGGCACTACACAGGCATTCCTCACGGTGGCAGCCACGAAGGACCACTGAGATTACAAATCTGACTGCTAGGAACTGAAATGTGCTGTAGGTTCATGCCAGCTTTCAGAAGCTTGTATAAAGAAAATGGATATAGACTTCAGTGGTCATTTTATATCAATCACATATTAAATAACACAATATTAAAATTACCCTCATATATCTTTCTTCATATGTTGCAGGAGCTTTTAAAATACAGCAGTCCCGAGCCAGCCGTGGTGGCTCATGCCTGTAATCCCAGTACTCGGGAGGCTGAGGCAGGAGGATTGGTGTGAGTTCAAGACCAGCCTGAGCTACAAAAGTGAGCTCAAGGCTGGCCTGAACTGCATAGCGAGACCCTGTCTCAAAAAGACACACAAAAAATAAATAAATAAATAAATAAATAAATAAAATACAGCAGTCCCCATTTCTCCACTCAGGATGGGCTGATGGTAAGCCACACAGCGCCTGGAGCTGTGGGTAGTGCCTCATTTTACATAGAGTAATGTTTTCTCCAAGAATCTTAGCCACCGCTCTCATCACTGGGACCAAAAACCCAACCCTACACCTTAAAGGAGGAGTTGGTTTTGCTTCACAGTGTTGAGAGGATTCAGCCCACAGACAGTTGACTCCAGACAAAAATAGGAAAAACTGCAACAAACAGAAACATTCTATAGCAGAAGATAAGTCCGAGACACGACACGTGGGCGGAATGGCGTTCTGTACAGATGCCCAGGAAAGAGTGACGTCTGGCTGCCACACACTTAGATGAGCTCGCAGGGGAGCACAGGAGAGCTCCTGAGCTGGATGGGGCAGGGAAAGATGGCAGGAATGGCGAGGGCTGTGCTGAAGGAGAAGAGAAGCTGGCAGAAGCAAGCTGGGAAGCCGGCGATGCTGCGAATCACACACATGGCGTCAGAGGAGCGACGTGTTTATATAAAGCAGAGAATAGATGACCATGTTTTTTCACTATGCAGTTCAGGCTGGCCTTGAGCTCACTTTTGTAGCCCAGGCTGGTCTCGAACTCACACTGATCCTCCTGCCTCAGCCTCCCGAGTGCTGGGATTACAGGCGTGCGCCACCACACCCGGCATATTCTTTACAAACAAAATGTCATGGGAGAAAGGAGAAGTACAGGGAGTCGGCAAACGGCAGGCAGGGTTGCTCGGTGGGTTGGGACTATAAGTGAATTTATGCACACAGTCCCCACATTTTCCAAGTTTTTGATAACGTGCATATATGTTGTTGACAGTAGAGCTAGAAGCGAATGAAAGAATAAGGCAAATCCTACGTACACCCTTTATACAGTCATTCTTACAGTATGCAGCGACATTAAAATTAATGATTAGAATGATATCCAAGAAAGCATGGATTTTAAACCATTTATAAGCTATGATCTATAGAAATAATGTGATGTATCACTGGTTCTATGATTTCATATAATTATAATGAACAATAAATTAATAGAATTGCTCACCTAAAAGTGAACAAGTTATTTTCAATAACCACAGAGAAAGTTAAGGCATGGAGAGGAACTTCAGCTCCTGGCCGCTGCCATGCGTCCTGGTAGTCAGTCGGCCACCAGCCTCACTCCTCAGGCAAGGCCATTCTGCCCTCTGGGCTGCTGTCGGACTCAGGGGTGAGTGGAAAACACAGTTGGGCTCAGGCAACTATGACCCGATACAGCTGCTGCCCCGCCTGTGGATACTGGGGCTCCACAAGTGAGATTGGCACCCCATGATCCAATCACATCCCAGGACTCTGACACACAGGACTCTTGAGGGATAGTTTAGACCTCAATCATGACAGGCCAACAGCAGGCAATCTGAAGACATAGTGTAGCCAGTCCACAGCCACAGCTCTGGACACCTAATGACTATGCTTTTAACAAGAAATCGCCAGGCTATCATGTGCCTTGAGATGGCTGTCAGTCCAGGCCACCCTATTCTGGACTCCATCTCCCGCTCACAAACGGAGACCCTGTAAAAACTGGTTTCCATGCCTATTGTAATGAATTCCATGAATTTGGCAGTTTAAAGAATACAGTATCCTGGGATCAGAAAACTGAAGTCAGTTTCACTGGGTGAAAATCAAGGCATCCATAGGGTTTGCTCCTTCTGGAAGATGGAAGAGAAATGGACTGCGTTGTCTTAGTCCGCACCAAGAGCACCCTCTCGTGCTTGCTGAGGCCACGAGTCTTCCTTCCTCTTCATGGCAAATACAGTAGCATCTCATTTTAGTCCTCATGTTGCTCTTTATTTTTTTTTTATTGTTGTTGTTTCCTCTGCTACCCTCTTGTAAGGATGCTATGATTACATTTAGGTCTTCTCTGGATAATCTGGGATATTCTGCCCATTTCAGTGCCCATAGATTAAGCACATCTGTAACATCCATACAAGCAGCACTCATAGGTCCCAAGAGCATGAGCGTCACAGGGAGCCATGAGCCAGCCTCGCGCATCTGATAACACTGACTTTTTCCATCAAAATGATACATCCTCTGTCTGGCAAGTGACAAGCAGTTGCAAATGTTACTTGTTACTGGCACTGCAATCAAATGCATAATGAGGAAAATTAACCACCATGGCTTAACGTGATGTAAAGCCTGGGCAGGTGCCAGTGGGAGCAAAGGCATAGCCACTTCTCATCTGTGCTCGGAGGCATGCTTTTCTGCCCCCCAAAACAGAGGAAATGAAGTCGCAGTGTGAAAACAAAAGCGAGACACTATGTGATAAGGGCCTGCACAGGGTTTGTGGAGCACAGGCCCTCCTCCCTTGTTTTCCTGCTTGAGGTGACATTGAGAAGAGCTCTGGAAGCCCCCACCCTGGCTTCTGGCTGAGGAAGCCCAGTACCCCCTGAGACGCCTCCTCCTACTTTACCCCTCTGTCTGGTACGCAGGGCCTCCTCCTGGTCTGGCCCTTTCCCAGTGTTCCTATCACAGGGTCTGAGGTGACATTTTCTTTCCCAGGAGACAGGCTGACTTCCGCCTTCTCCTGTCCTCATTTTTTCTCCCTTCCCTCTCTCTTTGCCTCAAGTCCTGCAGTCCCAGGAATATTTGGATGGAGAAGAAAGGGCCCTGCCTCTGTTTCCAGCATTATGAAACAAAGAGCGAATGCTCAAAGATAATCAACCAACTTAAAGAAGTAGACAGACCGGCTCAAAATGGTTCAGGGTTTCGCCGTATTGTCCTTTCCCCCCTCTCCCTGCGGATGCAGCCTGTGTCATTCATGCTTAGGGAAACGGGTAAGCACACTCTTAGCAAGTTGGTCGTGAGGAAGGAGGGGACTGTACCATCCAGTTGTGTAGGCTCTGCCGCTGCTCCTGGCATCCCAGCCTACTGTTCTCTGGAACAGTACACTCGTCTGTCCTCTTGATACTCACGTGCTGTATGCCTTCTGTATGCCAGATGGAATCACAGCTTAGCATAAATTCCCTGGTCCCCGACCCTGCCACCTAAACAATCAGGTTTCATTTTACTTACAGTAAGGAGTAAGATGCAGCAGCATCAGAAGACTTGCTGATGCTAAGCTGACTTCTGTGGGGGAACAAGCACCACATGGGGAACCCAAGGCCACAGTCCCACGGGAAGACTTGGTCCCCTACAGGACTCAGCTCTGGTCAAGATGTTCTCCAGGTTTCTTCTACAACCAGGGCCCCTGTGGCACAATCCTACTATGATACAAGCATGCAAGCAGGGAAAGAAAAAGGAAAAAGCCCAGATCCACTTCAGGAAAACTCAGAAAACTTCACTACACACATCCTACCCACCTGCCAGGGGATCTGGGGGAGAAAGCTTCCTCTCAGTCCCTGTGGGAAGAGAACATGTAGGGCAGTACTGGAATAGAGTAAGGGAGAGTGAGGGTCAGATGCTGGGAATACACAGAGCGAGACGGCCAGGAACGATGAGGAAGGATCCTAGCCAGTCAGGAGCACACAGAAGCCTTGCAGCCATCCCTAGTGCTCGATGTAAGAATTCAAAGGCAGACCTGTGCTGATCTTCTTGTGCACACACCCACAAACACACACAGAGACAGAAAGACTCACATTGATTCCACATAGAGATCATACCAACCATGAATCTGAATTCTGCAACATGCTGTTAAGGTTCGTTTCTAGATGGCCCCCCACAGCCTCATGCAGTCATGGGGGGCCAGCCTTTCTGGAGGTATCTAAGCCTAGAGTTTGTGACTGATTCTTGGTCTTGTGCTGGGATTAAGGGTATGAGTGCTATACCTGCCCTAGGGTAAGTAGCCTGCATACAATGTAAGGAATAGAGAGAGCTTGGTCTCTCCCTCTTGTTGCTTTTTCTGTCTTCCACCACCATCAACTGGTTTGCCTCTGCCGTGTGCCTCCCTGCTTTGGAGCCAGCCAGCTATGAACTGAAACAAACTGAGCTAAGCGAACTTTTCCTCCCTTAACTTTGAGTGTCAGGTATTTTAACTCAGCAAGGAAATGTTACTAGGACACATACTTTCATGTGATAGCGAGGTCCACTCATACATGCTCAGAACAATACAAGCACCTGCTATCCCTGGCTGGAGAAGCACCAAACAAGATTGCCACAAGAAGGCATAGTGGCCCCGACTGCCAGGCCATCTACCTTTGTGGCCACTGCCTCCTGGGACATCCATGGTGTAGGTAAGGGAGCAGCAACAACCTCACCACCACACCAAGTGGAAATAATGATGCTGAGCTGGGCTGGGCTCACATCAAGGTAAATGTTCCCTTTGCTTGTAGGGCTGCTTCATAAGCTATGAGGCTTAAGCAGCAGAAAGTAATTTATTTGCGCTTCTGCCCAGAGTCAGGGCATCAGCAGGGTCAGGTTCCAGGCCTAAGAATTCTGTTCCAGGCCTCTCTCCAGCTTCTACTGATCACCCAGGTTGCAGCACTGAGACTTGTGGGGGGAGTCTGTTACAGCCTGACTTCTTCAGAATACCTTAAATCACATTCGAGCAGGGGCCCGCTGTCATTACTAGTTATATGTGCGTGATCCTGCTGCCAAGTAACATCACACACTGTGAATACAGAGGTTAGGACCTCGACATAGCCACGGTGGGAGTAGAACATAAATTAACCTATAACAAAACTCCCAAGGAGCACAGGCCCAAGCCAAGCCCTGAATACCACTGCGCTCACTCCTGGTGTGAAGGATGGGCTGCTTCTTCACCTAACGATTATGCGCAATGAAATTTACCCTGGCTGATTCCAGCAGGGACATTCTAAAATTCTGTGTGGAGACACACTTCCACCTCAAATTCCATGTGCAGCCCTCACAGCACATGGTGGGAGTCTGGGTCTGCTGTGTACAACGCCATCTCTTCCCTAGAGGACCTTGTCTCACATTCTGTGGGTGGCCCCCAGACCTTCTGCACCCCAAGGTGACTCTAATACACAACAATGTTGAGAACTGCTCATTTATTCAGCTCCTGAGAATGGCTGACGTGACTGACATGACTGAGATTCTAGCTCTGCCACACATGCCAACTTCACCTTTTCCACATGGGGCTCTATATGATAAAAGTGGTCACAGATGCTCAGACTACAAGAAGGTAGCTATAATTCTGAGAGCTCCCATTGCATTTTCAATCAAAATTCCTATTTGAGTAGTAATTAGCACAAGCCTTCCTGGCAGAGTGAGAGTGGGACCCTCCGCACCTGCGCCCTCCTGGCCCAGCCCCTCTCCCGGGCTCTTACAATTGCTTGTTCTTGGCCTGTCCTCCCTGGTGACTGTGGCTTCCCAAGGACAGGGCCTGTGCCTGCTGAGCGTTAAGTGAATGAATCGGTAGAAAGCCTGCAGACAGAAGATCCAGGCCAAGAAAATGCTAACAATGGCTTATTGCTGCAGTAATTTCAGAGAACGGTATATTTGCCACTTTGCCAAAAAAACATCATTTCACTTCATTATCTTTATTTCAAATGTCCTCATTTGGCATTACAGTTAAGCATAAAACTATGCTTTCTAGCAAAAATATTTTTTTAAAGCAAGTGAATCATACATCCCCAAAGCTTCACACACATTTTCTAGAGAGCCGATAGCTTTGTCCTTCGACATTAGAGTGAGACCTCAGAGCCTGATGGCAAAGCATGGAGGAGGCAGTACCCCCTGAAACAGAATGTGAGCCAGGACGATCACCAATTCGCGTGGCCTTGTCAGCTTAGTCATTTAGTGAGCACTGTCTCAGACTTTTAAAAAAGGTCTGGAGGTATATCTTATGGTGAAAGCTCTGGGTTCAAGCCCAGGTGTCACATGCACACGCACATGCACATGCACATGTGCGCACACACACACACACACACACATTTCAGAGTGCTTTGTCTGGGAACATTGTTAAATAAATTATTCCAATCCAATTCAACTATTCCATATACACAAAGCTGCCCTCACCCAACAAAGAACAGTAAACATTATTACTGCTTGACTGTTTCCTGGGAGGTTCTTAGAGAAATATTTGCATCACCTCAGAGCTTCTTTCCTCCCGAAAAGTACATGCCAATAACATAGGGCCAGTACTATCACTTTTCAGATAACTGAAAGAGATTTATTAAAATGAAAATATTTATCCATGTGCTACTTATTGAGAAATGCCTACTGGTGAATACCTGCCATGTCCCGTGGATGGCGCTCTGAGGAGAAGATGCAGAAAGGTGCACATGCGGAAGTTTCATTCTAGCATGGGAGAGAAAGCATGCTAAATTGTTGTTACAGCAGACAGAACGTTACTGCACAATACGCTCCGTCTTATAAAGTGCATAGACAGTTAAAGTGGACAGATTGGCTAAAAAGATAAGTATGTGATATTTGAGTAAATGCCCAAGAAATGGTCATTTTTGGATGAATAGTAATAACAGGAAGCTCTTACAAATGGAGACAAATTGAGGCAATCAGAAAAGTTTAGAGCTAGGAATTGCTGTAACTAGGGAATGTTGCAACCCAGCGTCCTGAAACGAGGGACCAGCAGATGTAGTAATCATGGGAAGGAAGGGAAGCAGCACCGATACCCGACCCACTGGACACTGACTTGCAGACGGGTCAGCACCATAGATCAGCTTTGAGAAGGTTTTCATGATTGAGTCTTGCCGGGAAGTTTCAGCTACCCAAAGGAAAGGCTAAAAGTAGGGAACAAGTGTGGGAGATGAGCCTCATCAATGAGAAGATGGGAAAGACACGGGCCGCAACGCAGAGAGCTGATGGAGAGTTGGGAGCACATGGCTTTGTCTCCCCACTTTCAGAGATCCCCAAAGAAAACATGTAAAGAACGTTCCTGCAGGACCAAATAAAGGCCAGTAAATAAAAAGACAGCCAACTGTAATGATGAGCCTACTAGTTAAGGTCTCTAGTTACTAGAAGAGAACCACTATCATTATTAAGGCAGGTAGGGATAGAGATAACAACTGGTTCCCCAAAAAATGAGGCTCATTTGAAATATTCATAAGGAAGTCTATTGTCAAAGATTTCTTAGATATAATGAAACAATGTGCAATTTCAGTAAAGAAAAAGAAAAATTCTCATAAGTTAAATTTAAAGTCATAAAAGTTAAAAAAAAATAGAGCCAAGTAATGATAAAATCTGAGAAAAACAATTTAAAATATAGAAGGATAGGAGCTTGTAAGTAGGCTATAACTAGGGTAGCATGTCTTATGGGACAAGAGATGTTTCAGATATATTAAGTCTCTGAGTATTGTGAAAATAACTGAGGGGAAGTACGCTCTCAGGAGGGAATTTGAAGACCAGACCCTCCACCCACCACCAGGCAACCTGAGTATCAGCCAAGCTCAGCGGTGGAAACACCACTGCAGAGGAAGCCAGCAGGCAGCCCTGAGCAGGGGGCCTGCACACCACTGCTATGGATCTGCTGCCTTGACCTTCATGGTAGTAGGCTTGGGGATGCTGCGAACCACTGGTTCAATAGTCAAAAGGAAGAGCTGGACACATAGCAGCAGAGTGCAAGGACAGGATGCCTCCCACTCGTCCTCAGCGTCAGCATGTCACACACCTCAGGGCAGCAGCCAGTGGAGAGGAGTGGCAACAGCTTCACACTGTCTTTCCAGGTCTCACAGCAGCTCCCTTTCTGGCCAGATTTCACCCAGAAGTAGAAAGGAAGGCAGCTAAGAAGAAATACCCCAGCCTAGGGAGACTGGCATGATGCAAACCACTGCAGAGATATAAAATCTGATTAATAACAGCTACAAACAGAAAGAATAGGAAAACAGATCAGCAAATGGCTTCACTAGAAGCCACTAGAAAGAGGTAAAAGAGATATTTTTCCCGTTAAAAATATGTAACAATGGACGCAGATTGCATTTTTAAGAGATGTACATCTCTGTTAAATCTCAAAACACCCTGCCGTGATCAAAAGCTCATAGGTGTTTTCAAAAGAAATGAATCACACAAAAATGAGAATGAGGGGAACAGGGAGTGGAATAATAAGTGCTTACCTGACAAGTATAAGGTCCCTGGCACCACCGAGAGAGAGAGACAGAGAGACAGAGAGACAGAGATACAAAGAGACAGAGAGAGACAGAGACACAGAGAGAGACAGAGAGAAAGAGAGTGACAGAGAGAGAAAGAGAGAGACAGACAGAGAGAGAGAGACAAAGAGAGAGAAGGAGAGAGAAAGAGAGGAGAGAGACAGAGAAAGAGAGAGGGAGAGGCAGAGAGAAAGAGAGAGAGAGAGAGAGAGAGAGAGAGAGAGAGAGAGAGAGAGAGAGAGAGAGAATGAATTTCACTAAATTCCTAGCAGGACATGACCTACCTCCTTATTGATGTTGCTTAGAAAAAAAAAAAAAAAAGAGAGAAAAGGAAAAGAATATACTTCTCTTTGGACTAAGAGGAAGCAGATACATACAGTCAAATGTTCTGCAATTGCAGTGGGCCACCAGTGAAGCTTGTAATGTTGCAGGCTATTGAATCTAAGCCTCCTAAAGCTCATCTCACCAATAGGAATTCTGGAGGCAGAAGAGAGTAGAACAGCACATGTACAGGTACCAGCAAAATTTCTCAAGCCTTGAGTTCTGCATTCTGATCAAGTACCAAGGCCAAATGAGGCCACCTAGACATGCATATGTTAGCAAACAACTATAATGAAAGAATGTCCAAAAGTAGAGAAAGAAATATATACATAGTGTGTGCCATTTACCCATTATCAATAGAAATATAAGATGGCAATTCTGACGTAGAACTGAGAATCAAAACTAATCAGTTCAAACAGGAAGGCCATGGACTCCTACAAATCTAAGACTGCACATCTCATCAGCTATGAGTGTGCTCTAATTTACATCTAGCTGTTCTTCAAGAACTTCATCAACTTACAGATGGGGCTTTGGGAAGATGACTGAATCATGGGGACATTGTGGCTATTTTGCTGTTAACATGTGGATTCTCATCAGAAGAGGTAGGTCACCAAGGCCCTGACCTGGAACACTGCATGTCCTTTCCCCAGTCAACCCTTCTCTCTCCGTTTCCTGCTGCTACGACATGCACAGCTGTCCTCCACACAGGCCCTTCCACCATGCTGCTAAACACACCAGGGGTTTCCAAAATGTGAGTAAAATAAATTCCTGTAAGTTATGAGTGCTTTAAGGGCCTGCCAAATAGCTCAGCAGATTAAAGCACCTGCAAGCAGGTTCAGGGCCAGGGGTTTGATCCCGGACCTGCCGTGCCAACCTGGCCCCCAGGGTGCACTAAGATGGCAATTGAGCCTGGGCATGGTGGCGCATGTGTGCCTGTGATCTCAGCTCTTGAAAGACTATAAACAGTCACATCACTGATTCTGATCTAGTAGTGGGACCCTGAACACCCTGTCCCCTAGAGCCTTCCCTGAAAATATACAGGGGGTGGGGAGAGAAGAAAGGAAGGAAGGAGAGAAAGAAAGAAACAAACAAACAAACAAACAAACAAACAAAGAAAAAAACAAAGAAAGAAAGAAAGTTTGAAGTTTTACCAGAAAGGAAATGTTTACAAAGTTGGGACAAAGAAAAGCATGACTTTTAACAGTATTAACATCGTAAAGAAGCCAAAAAGTTTCTACCAAGATAGTAGGAAAGATGCCTTAAAAGTATCTCAGAAATAAGCAAGATACTACCCTTCACTGGCTTAGGGGATGTATAGGGTTAAGGGAAAAATTATAGGAATATTTTGCCTTGAGAAAGAACCCCAGGGTACCCTTCTTAGAGAATTAGTGCCCTGAGCCTAAGGAATTGGTTTCCTGGCACTGATTTCACAGTACTTAGCCATCCAGTCACTCAGAGGCCTCTGCAGCTATGATACACAGGGACCAGGTAGTGTACTACTGAAGGGAACAACAGAACTCAGTGTCACCCTGGTGATGCTGGTTTTACAAGAATGAAGAATGTATGAGTTGTGGGATCAGGGTGGCTTCCACCCAGACTTCAGGCAGTGTGCCTCTGAGAGGGCAATGCATAAAGCTGCATAAAGCCAAAAGTACAGTGCAGTCTGCATGAAATGGGAAAAGCCAGAGCCATGCAAAATTCACTGAGAAAAGCCATAGACAGTACCAAAATCCAGTCCAAGAAAAAAGCCATGGGAGCTACAGCAGGCAGTGCCATAGAAGTAGGGCCCACCCAAGCCACTTAGAGTTCTCATCTTGCCACAATTTTCCCTGCATGCTAGACATGGACTACAGGTTTTAATACTTGCCCTGCCATATTTGGGTCTTACACTGGTCCCATTCCTTTCTATTCCCATATATTTCTCTTTGGGGGTGGGAATATTATTACATATCATTGTGTGTTGGAAGCATTTAACTTTCCTTTTTATTTACACAGGGTTCCACCACTAAGAGTTTGTGTTGAATGTAAGAGTAAACATTGAGTTTGGACTTTTAGTCAATGGTGAAACTGTTAAGACTTTAGGAACTTTTAGAGGTAGAACAAAAGCATTTTTTGTGTAAAGAGATGTAAGGGCCATAGAAGGAAGCTATTGTTTGTACCTAGATGTCTTCACAATCCTCATGCACTCTGAGACAGGGTTTTAAAGGTAATTAGCTCATGGGAACACTGACTGACTTGCTGTTGAGAGGCAGGTTCTGGTGGGAAGAGGTGAGTCACTGGGAGCCTGACCTATGAGGCTGTGTCTTTCTTCCCTGCTTCTTGCTCTTTCTGCCTCATGAGCCCCATTACATAAGCATTTCATCATATTGACAACTATGCAAGACTAAAACTTCTGAGACATGAGCCAGGGTAAACTTCATTAAACTGTGGACATTGGGTTTGTGTCACAGCAAGGGGAACATGGGCGGTGGATAAGTAAAGATACAGGTGTCTTGGTAAAGTTATGAAGAAATTAAAGCAAGTGGATAATAAGTATCCTGGGGAACATGAACCATGAGTACTCCACAGGTGTGTTTGGCCTTATATTCTGTCTTCCAAGGTTTAGGTATCATTTCCTAACCTAACAAGAGGCTGTGTGGAGGATGAGCAGGATCTTGTGAAAGGGTGAGACGACTTCTTAGAGTGGAGGGGAATATGGGTAGAGCCTTGGCCAAAGGAATCACAGTTGGGGACAGGCCAAGCCAGAGAAGGGGACAAAAAGATTCAGCAGTAGATGCTTCTACATCCAAGTCTAGGACACCTGAAGGCAGAGTACATAAAGGTCTCAATAGATCGGTGGAATTTTCCCATCCAGTGAAAAGACATTGATGTATTTCTAAAGAATGTCTTTGTTCTGTTTAGAATTGCAATTAATGGTGCTTGCAAAAGCACAACTACTGCATACCTTGAGTTTCTATCACCCACTTCTACATCTGGCTTTCCTTACCATAACCCCCTGGGTTAGTCTCAGCTTGGCTGTGATGTAGTCCTTTTTGTATATGAAAACATCTAGACAATGAATCTCTTTGGTAACCTGTGTGTGTGTGTGTGTGTGTGTGTGACACACTCAAGACTCATTTACCTGGGAGCGATTTGTTTCAATTTTACAGGACATCCACTGCTTTTTTGCTCTTCTCCACAATATACAATAAAACACTTTCACTCAGTCCCCCCTGACTCTCTACCTTGTAGTTCTTTCTGGATTAAGAGAGGGTCTAACATGGCAGACGATGACAGGAATCCTGTTTCTTCTCTTTAAAAACAAGGAAATGGAAGACTATGTGGGAATAAAAAACCTAAAATAGCCATTGATCAAACATGAACCACCAAAATTAGCAAATTATAATAAAAGGAGACTTCCTGGACCTTGATGTTTAAAACATCCACCTTTAAATAACAAATAGGTTCTGCACTGAGCAATAGTAAGATAAATGTTAATATATTATATATATTTACATATCATGTACAAACATTCAAAGATAGCCAAGTAAGAAGTAAAATAAACTACCAAATGTTAAGAAAGGGAAGAAGAAAATATACATGTCGGTGTGTGTTTTTAGTTGGGTTGATGTTCTTTGGAGTTCTGTAGGCTTCAGTTACCTGAATGCCAGATTGTTTTCTCATATTTGGGAAGCTTTCTGCTATTTCTTCTGCCCATATTCTTTTTATATCATTTGTATTGACTCCTTCTTTCTCACTGATGCCTATTAGTCTCAGGTTGTTCATCTTTGCATCATCTTCTAGATGTTGAATTATTTTTTTTTTTTGTCTTTTTGAGACAGGGTCTTGCTATGCAGTTGAGGCTGGTCCTGAGCTCACTTTTGTAGCCCAGGCTGGTCTCGAACTCGCACCAATCCTCCTGCCTCAGCCTCCCGAGTGCTGGGATTACAGGCGTGCGCGAATTATTTTTTTCTGAATCCTTGTTTTTAAGAGATTATTCCTTACCTTTTCACTAGCTGTGACAGAATCTTCAAGATCTAAAACTCTGTCTTCACCTTGGTTCAAACAGTGTTGTCAGCTTGTGATTGAGATTTTATTTTTTTGTATATCTCTTTGAAACTGCCTCATACAATCTATTTCTTTCCTATATTGCTCACTCAAGGATTCCATCATTTTTTATTCTGCTCTAATTTTTCATAAATATCTTCTTTAGAAGCATTTATTAATTCTTTCATTATAATTATCCTTTTTTTTTACTTCAGAGGTTATTTTTTATCTGATTTCCTCTATACTTTTCTGCAGTTTTTTTTTTCTAACTTAAGCCACTATTAATTCAGAGATTTCAGCTGTGTAAGCCCCATTTTTTTCTATGCTAGCATCTCCTGCATTTGTTCTGGGTGAGCTCCAGGCCTGAGATCGCATCTTGCTCTTTCTCTTTGTCCTTTTCTATAGCACTGTTCTTTGACCTTTGGTATAGAGCTTTGGTATAGTTATGCTGTTAGCACCTACTGAAATTCAGATCTGGATCTACTGAGTTTGAACTTGTCCAGATGTGCCTGGCTGGGTCTGGAAGCTGTGCTCAGCTTCTTCCTGCTGCAGCCTGTGTAAGTGAACCTGCTATGCTCCTCTGGCAAGATGTTCAGCTCCTGGACTAGCTGGAAGGGTCTGTCCCCCAGCCTCTCTGCAGGGAACTTGGCTGCAGGGTTCTACAGGAGGTGCTGGGCCTGGGATCTGTGTGGGGAAATTTGGCTCACAGCACATAGGCAAAAGTTCCTACCTACATGCACGGCAGTCCTGGGATCTGGGTGGGGAAGCAAGAAGAAAATATATATGCCCTTGGCATTTTCATCTGTCACAGCAAAGAAAACAGTTATTTCTTAAGTAAATTGTACATATTTGTGTATGTGTATAAAATACAGAATATAGAAATATAAATATAAAATATAGAGTCAGGTCCAGGTCCAAAGAAACATAACCACAAATACTTATTAGACAAACGACTTATCCAAGAAGTGGTGTTGTATGTTGCTTAGAATTGCAGACAAAGTCAACAGTAAATGAAAAATGGAAGTAATCAATAGTTCAAAAGATCTACTTCTGGGAAGTAAAACTGAAGTGAAATGGCATGATTTTCATTCTAACCACTTTTCTGAGATTACATTTCATCATGTGCATTATTAATTTCAATAAAAAATCTAAAGAAATATTTTGATCACTGCATTGCAGGTTGTCTTGATCACTGTATTATGACTGTGTAAGAAAATTACTTTTTTTAAGGAAGTGCATTGAAGGATTTAAGCATAAAAAAAGAATCATACCTACAATCTACTCTTAAATGTTTAAGAAAACAGTGTGCATGACTGAGAAGAAAGAACATGACCTGATAAAACGCTAACATTAGGAGAATCTGAATAAACACTTTTAACCAAAGGTACTACTCTTGCAATTTTCCCATAAGCCTGAAATGATTAAAAATTAATAAAATGACAATAATAAATAAAAACAAATATTAGAAAACTCCTTTAAAATATGTAAATAAAATAGTCATGCTTTCATTTCTTGCTGAGAACATAATTTAGAAAAATATGTGGGATTTTTATGTGGCCTTCAGTCTTTAAATACAATAAAAAATTAAAACTTAAAGCATAGCTTTTAGCAGAACATAAACAGTAAGTTCAAATGTCCCTGCCCATTTTTTAATTCTTGTATAGATGAAAAATCACATTAATTTTTAAATTCCAGTAACTACCTTGAGTCAATTAGAATATTTTCATCACATTTTAATTATCATACTATTTTATTTTTCTACCAAAAGTTATCGGAACACACAAAACAACTAATTGCAGCTCCACTGGACCATGAGTCAAAAGCAAATAAGTTGTAAAGGACCCAAAATACTGGGCAGGTACAATTTACTCTCCAGTGGTTTGCAACTGGCTGTGTGATTTGTGTGAATCAAAGATTATACCTGCTTTCCTATTTAGCATATTAATTAAACAAGACAGGTGGGGAAGCCTATGAAACAGATCATAGAATTCATACACCATGAAGACCACTGAAGGAAGAAGCAGGAAGGATGTAAAATGCTTATGCAGTTTCACAGTGATGCCCAGCACAGAAACTGGATGCCAGGAGAGCGGTTACCTTGGAAAGGAAGAGATAAGTTCAGTTTGGGTCCTGTCGTGTTTGAGACAGAATGGGACATCTGTGCAGAGACACAGGGGAAAGGCAGAGATAAGACAGGGGCAGAAATGTTAGAACCAGTCCCAATCAGTACACAATAGCTGTGACAATGAAAATGAAGAAGTGTGCTAAGGAAAAAGACAGAGAAGAGAGGGGGCCAACAGCGGACACTCCACGGCTGTACCTCACCCAGGCAAGGAGAGGAGCGAAGGCTGGGGGAAGGTGGGGAGGCGAAGAGCGCCACAGCTGAGAAAGATTAAGACAGGAGTCGCCCATGGAGTCCAAGCGGATGTTCCTGGGTGTCTTTGGCACAGAACAGAAGCAGAAACTGGCTTTCTAGGTCCTCCTCCTTCTCCTCAAATCTGTTCCACTCTAGTCCTCCTCAAGTGCGAGTCTCACTGTTCAAGCACAGCCTTGCTGCCCCCTGCTCAGCCGGGACTGGAGACCCATTCTGCTGTCTTCCTTACCCTTACGCACGGGTTAATCTGCAAACAGCTTCAAGCCCTCAAAGCTGTGTCACAAGCTCAACACTCTAAGCAAACAGGATGCCGAGACTAGATAAAGAGTTATTACAATTCCTAGAGAAGCATTTAAGCATTTCCCAACTTGTTTTTCCAAATGAAAATAACAACTCACTCAATTTGGATCAATATTTTTATGAAACCTTCTATTGACCCTGTTCATTTGAGATCTGCCTCACTTTGTTTTCTCCCTAAAAACTCTCAGAGATTATCTGAGAAAGTTTAGATTCATCATTCTTTTCATCTTTTGAAACAATAAATGAAAATATATTCATTGAATGACTTAAAGAAAATACTACTGACATTATTTTGAAAATTGTTCATGAAAAAAGAGGTTGCCAAGGAGCTAGGGATGTAGTTCAGTGGCACAAGCACCTTTCTGGCAAGCAGAAGGTCCTGAGTTCAACTCTTGGTATATAAAAAAAAAAAAAAAAAAAAAAGTTTAAGAAGACATTCCCAAGTAATCAGATTCCTGGAGATTGAACTCAAGACACTGTTCTTGTCAGGCAGGCATTGATACCACTTAGCTATATCCCTGGGTTCTGGTTAGTTTTCACAATAGGATATATGAGACTATTTAATAAATAATTTTGAGTTGGGGGTGGGCTAAAATCAACAAAGTTATAGATAGAGTCAAGTCCAGCTTCGCTGGAGTAGAACCTCCTGGTATTGCCAACTGCTTCAACGATTTCATCATCAAAGCCCAAGCAGAACATTTTTAAGCCTCCCAGACCTGACTAACTCAGTGCCGCTGTGTGAAATCTGTGTAATGTAAATCCTATCCTGGAGAAGTAATTCGCTCTGATTAGGTAAATGAGAGCGATGACAAACGAGGCTGCCTGTCTCCAGCAGAACCCTTGGCACACTCCCCAGGCTTTGCTTTCCTTTCCCCAAGCAGAGCTCTGTTCCACACTCTCCCCTCAGAGTCTGGTCCAGTAGGAAGCAGAGAAGGTAACAACAACAACAACAGCAACAATGACACCTTGTGCTTCCTTTTCCATCTCTGTCATAGCCCTGAGGAAATAAAAGCAGACAAAAGCTGTAGCATTCCTAGCCAAGAGATATTTCATTTTTATTCAGATGGTTTAAGCTCCATAAAGTATGGGAAGTTATATTTTCAGACATCAAAGTATATGGCAAATGTCTTTTTCCAGCATCATTTAATATTTGACAACTTACTTCTAAGTGATTTTGCTACCAAAATACACTATTGTGGAATTTCTATCCATTTGGGTGGTTTCTTAAAAAATCATCTGTCAGTGTATAATCTCAAACTCATTTTTTAAGGCACAGAATTATTACTTTTTGTTACTGACAAGATAGGACATAATTCTTTGAACACATTATACTCAAGAACCATATATTTGTTTCAATACCCAGGAGTGAAACACTTTTGAAAAATAGCATACTTAGTGAAAGCACATTCCAGAAGTAATATGAAAGACAGCACTCAGAGCACAGTTATGTAGCTGCCTATACTTCTTCATCATGCTTGAGCTCACAACTGGAAAGCCTGTCTTTACACGAGTCCTGCCTGTAATTGAGCCTTTCTCACCATCTTTGGCCAGAATAATGGTCTTGGGTTGCTAGCTGGTACATTCTTCTGCACTAATAGTCACTGTGGACTGAGATTACTCTCAGGCACTGCTTAATTCATCTCAGTTGTCCCAGCGTCAAGTTCAGTGTTCAGCCTTTAGAAAATACATGACAAATTCTTGTGGGAAAAGGAAGAGAAGAAAAGATAGAGTCACTCATTTCTTCTTCTACTTGTGTCTGATCTAAACATTATAACAATACATGTGAAAGTAAGGACAGTCCACAAGAGCAACTCTTAGGAGTCCTCAATGACTATGACAGAATGTTGTAGCCGACTGCAATCACACTTCCTGATTACAAGCTTTATATTTCAAGCAACTCACTGTGAATAATTTGAGGCCATCTTTTAGTGACAGGACCTATTCAGCTGTAGGCAGCTCAGACAGGTCTAGGCCCTAGAGATAAGCCGGACCCACCAACCTAAAGTGACACCACCTCAAACATCACATTCACCCCACAGGGTTTCAGGAACTGAAGCAGGAAGTCAGATCATGTCAAAAACCCTTGGTGCAGTCAGTCCTTCCTTAAAAGCATTTTTTAATGCATTTACATTTAAAATTGAATTTGCTACTTGCTATTCTTATTTCTAAGCAGCACAGTTTTCCTGCTCCTTCTCTAATACAGTCTGCAAAACAAATGTTTTGCAGGCACGGTGCAACTGCCAAGTATGAGGAACCTTTCTTTTGCTTTCTCTTGTATTTATACTTAATTTTCTTATTTGTTTAAGGTCATGAAGTTAAATCTAGTCTTGAATTAGCATATATTGAGTGCGTACCGCCGTCCGGAAAGCACCTGCCCCTCAGCTAAGCTCCAGCAGTTTTCCTGTGGTTTGTTATCTCCTCCCATCTCCCCTTCTTTCCACCCTTTCAGCTCTTGTTCGCCCTTCATGTTAAAGTCAGACATCACTGCTTTCAGAAAACTCTCTCCTCTACACTTTCACCTGGTTACCTCACCAAGGTGGAATAGGCTCCCTTCTCATCTGTTTCCCGAAGTCACTGCTTTGATCAGAGAACCTGGAATGCCAAGCCCAATTAAGTTGATCCGTTGTATTCTGGGTCAAAGCCCAGGCCATTGTAGAAGTCAGCATGCCTTGAGTGTTATTCGGTCCTCAGACCTAATGCAGCACTTATCACAGATGCTAATACTAACTAAGAAATCAGAAAAGGAAGCAATATACATGTCCTAATGATAAGTTTACAAGATTCTCAGCTGGAATACCTGCCCAATAAGTTCAAAATAGCCCATTGCCAGTTTTGAAGCAGGCCACAGGATGCTTCAATTATCTCATTGATTATCTTTAGCAACAATTTGGGTGAAGACGTGAGGGCCAGCCACAGTGACAGGTGAGGTAAAGCTGTGGAATTCAGTGGTCTCTTTGGGTGAAAATTAACAAAGCAAATCTTGACCAGTGGAATTTTACAAGAGCAGCGCGATGGAATTTGGGGAAACAAACCAACACTCTTGGTTTCCTTATAAAGAAAGAAAGCAAGGCTTTCTCAGGACAACATTTGTTTTGCAGACTGAGTCACTATCAGTGTTGCTCCTGACAGTTGACTTGGATACCAAGGGAAGAGAGAGCTAAAAGACCTCACTACTGTGGCCAGGAGGGAGATGTGAAGCATGCAGAACCAGAGCAGGAGTGCAAGCCAGTCATCAGCTGTCCAGTTCCAGAGTGGCTGGTGAAACAGGTGCCTAATACTTGGTCCTGGCTCAACGCTTCAACCTGAGATTAGGATCTATGGTCACTGCAGAGTAAACCCCAGAGCACTATGGGGTTTAAGGACTCAGAGTTATGTAAATGGAAGCACTTCTATGTAAAGTTTGAAAATGAATTGCATGAGTAACCAAGAAAAAGGTTAACTTAGATTGTCAGAAGACTTTAAAGATTTTTTTTTTCTTAAACTATGAACTACTTCAAATATCAACCAACTGCAAGGCAACTTGAGCCAATAGGATTCTGAGGTTGAATCTAAATTTGCAGGGCTACTGGGTCATGAGGGCAGACATACTGTGCCACCCTTGGAGAAAGCTGTGGCTGCTCAGGGTTTGCCTGTCCCCAACCTTTTGCTCACCTGGCTATCATCTTGAGTGGCTTCAATATTAGTCAACACAGTGCATTCTGAGGACCCTGATAAGAACTGTGAAGGCATTGGTATCCAAGACCTGTGACCCATGCTTGAAGGAAGCTAGGCTTTTAATCTCAAGATGAGGCTGTGGAGTGCTGTGGCCACCCTCTCACCAAGACCAAAGGACAGAGGGAATTGACTTTTCTTGTGACTTGAGGGAGCTGATCGTGGTCATCGACCACAGTCACAATGAGAACACAGATTTTACTTAGGGAAGAGAACTGCCTGGTGGGCACGGTGCAACTGCCAAGTATGAGGAATGACAGAAAGTAAGGGCCAGGATGGCTGCCAATAGCCACCTCAAGAAAGGACAAGCCCTGAATCTAAGAAGAAAATTGGGGTAATCAGCCTTAGAGTTCTTTGCAGCCCTATCATTTCATTGACTTGGTTGATGCATGGAACTGAGTTATCTGTCTTAGAGTAATGGCTGCTTCCCAGGTCTCATTTTACAGATAAGGAAAATTAAGATGCCTAGGGCTAACTGAAAGGTCACAGAACACAGAGATGTGGTGGGATAGGAACCCGGATTTCACAGGCCCTTCCAGATTTGTTTCTCTTCTACCTTGGTGCTTCCTAAACTGAATGGGATCAATGGCTGAGCTCTTTTCTTTTCCTGTGGTGGGACTCTGACCTAGGGACATTCCATCACTGTGCTACATCATGCGCTTTGTTTTTATTTTGAGACATTATCTAAGTAAATTATTCAGCTAGGACTCAAACTTGTAATACTCCTCCTTCAGCCTGCCTCAGTGCTTTGATTATAGGCAAAGTGGTTGAACCACTTTGAAAATAACCTTATATGGTAAATTTTTACTCAAATATTGAATTAGTGAGAAAGTAGATTTCTGTGGGAAATACACCAGATAATAATCCTCAGGCTTTCTTTTTCATGCTCCTAAACAATTATCTATGTGCTATTGTGTGGACAAGCCCTAGAAATACAAAATTAAATACAATAACACTTCTTTCTGAAGTGCTCATGGTAGCAGGGTGTGGAACATAGGTAATGAAAACTGCAACCGAATCTGGTGATTGAATGCTCACAGGAACAGGAGCTGTGGACAACGTTGTGAAATGTAAAAGTGGGGAACTGCAAAGTCTGTGCAGCACAGCTAGAGAAGGCTTCACAGAAGAAGAGACACCTGATGGAAGAGTGTAGGTGAGACAGAGAGAGCAGCACACTGGATGGTGCAGAGGCCTGAAAGCATTCCTAGGACCTGAGGGGCTGCTGGGGCCAAACCCAGGAAGCGGAGAATTAGACCAAGGCTGGCAACCAGGCTTGGGCATTTGGAACTGACCATGAAGCAAAGGCCTGGTACAGTCCACATTCTAAGAGGATCACTTTGGAAGTTGAACAAAAGGTGAACAGTGTTCTGGTGAAGATAGAAAGGTCCTGCATCAGAAGTTAATTGTACTAACAAAGCTCAAACTTAGTTTCCTAGTTGGTCCACTGAGTCTCTTCCAACCTATGAATGTCATGACATTCACATTGCTTGGAAACATTTTAAAAAGAGAAAAAGTAGAAGCATTCAAAACTCTTGATTCTCTGTGCTTGTTTCAAGTGGTAGTTAATGTTTGCAAGTGATGTATAAGACCACACCAGATGTCATTTTTGTGTTTAGATTCAGAACCCATGTTGGTGGTGGCAAGATGACTGGCTTTGGCATGATCTATGGTTCCTTGGATTATGGGAAGAAAAACGACCCCATACATAGACTCGCCAGACACGGCCTTACAGGAAGGAAAAAAAAAACCTCAAGAAAGCAGTGGAAAGAATGCAAGAATAGAATGAAGAAAGTCTCTGGAACCCCAAAGGCTAATGTTGGTGCTGGTAAAAAGCTGGAGAAGTAAAGATTCTGCAGTGCCTGTCTGCAGTGCCTGTGACTTTTTTTCATGAGAAGATTTAATAAACTACAAAACCTTTTTAAAAATAAGGCACAGGAAGACTTGGCAATGCCTAACAAATGGACAGAGAAGATTCTTGAAAATCAAGTGAGAAAAATAAGAGGTCAAGTTAATCATATTTTCACTAAAAACAATATGGAAAATCACCAACATCATGTTCCTTTAAAGTCCTTAAATAGATAGACAGATGATAGATAGATAGATAGATAGATAGATAGATATAGATATATAGATATATATTCAAAATGATTAAGTCAAACTAATTAACATTTGCCACCTCACCCATTTACCATTTCTTTGCATGATGAACATCTAAAATGTGCTCTTAACAATTTTAAGATATGAATTACACCATCATTAACTATAGTCACTATGCTATACAACAGATCTCAAAATTTACTTCTTCTACTTAACCAAAACTTTGTACCCTTTGACCAAATTGTTTGCTTTCACACCCTACCCCCATCTCTGGAAACCACTCCCTCCTGAAATCAACTTGACTTCTTCAGACTCTATATATGCATAAGATCACAGAAGCCCGCATGCAGCCGGTGTTCTATAAATGCTTGAGAGAGTGATCTGCATCCACTCAGCATAAGTGCCATGCCCTTCTAGCTTGTACAAGATTAAACACTGAGCTGTCTGGATGTGGTGCTCCTCATAAAAATGCAAATTCAGTAGAAATATCTCCTTCTGAATCATTCATAGATAGTGTTGGACAGAACGGAACTAGTCATGTATTTTGGAAGAAAATGTTAATATTTGTCTAAGTGGTATTTTTAAGATCAAGGCAATGCAGAAGAAAGTTCTGTAGTCTGATTTTTATGGAAGGATGAGATAATATTTTGTCAAAGGCAAAATGTAAACATGATCACAGAGAAACTCAAATACCATTTCTTCTGGTTTTAAAGACCAAACTGTTAGGAAGTAGGAAAAACTTTTCCAAATGGAAAGTGGAGCAAGAGTTGGGAGCAGTGGGAAGACAAGAAAGAGGACTTTTAAAAAAGAATTTTAAAAATTAGAAAGGAAAAAAAAATGTTCCTTTTATTCGAGCAGCACACAAATGTGTTACTGTCTTCCATGTATACTAACAAAGATATAGTACAAGTAAGGAGAACACAGAGGCTAGACGAAGGTCCCACCGTCAGGGTGCAGATTCAGGCCTTCCACACTCTTTCAAGCAGTTCTACGTCCTGTAAAGGAGGAGTCCAGAATACAGAGCCTCAAACCCTCCCCGGCATTCCTCAGAAGATGTGCACCACACTGATCACTTTACCTTTCCGCTCAGAAGGTCTACACTGCCTTCTAGATTTCATCTGTGTGCTAATCATTCATTCCCACATAGCATAGCAACACATCTATGTTGGAATTGCAGCAGTCCCTGAGTAAGGCAAACAGAGCAACAAATGATGTAAGGAGCAAAATCTGCCTGAGGTTTTCACCAAGCTCAGGGAAAAGAGGATGCAAGTGATAAGAGGAGAGCAAAACTATAAAATATCTGTAACAGTTGATTATGTCTACATAGTACTTAGGAGTACATGTGGCTTTCCCTAAACAACCTGAGCAGGCAGGAAGGACAAAAGCATTCCATTGATTATTGCTGCTGCAAATGAAACACTTGTAAAAATTGCACTATTTGCACCACAGTAGGTGGAAGTGTGGGACTGATTTTGACCAACTTTACAAGCCAAGGAGTAACCTAAGTGGGCTGCACAAGTCCCATGAATTGTACCACTGCTCGAGGACCCCTCGCCTTCTCTGCCGCTGCCACCTTTACTCATAAATATAAGCCCATTGTGGTCACTGCAACAGATTCCTGCCTGGTTCTTGGACTCCAAGTTTTTACCTCCTCTCAAGTTTTAAACTGAAAACACAATGATAAGTTCAAAGAGAAACCAATTGTCATATTCCCCTACCCAATTCCCCTAGTGTCTTTTGATGTCTCTTTCAATAAAAAACAAAATTCTTCATATAGGATTCTCAAGGCCCAGCAGGACTTGATGCTGACCAGATGGTCATTTCAATCTCCCAGTGCCTTCAATTCCTCCCTCCTGAAGTTTACTACATTGAAACTAAAGGCTTGGCTGGGTAATTATTCACCTCCTGTAGACGGCCAAGTCCTGGAGGGCAGGGATGCTGACAGCACAAGCACAGTGCTTAACAACTCGTGAATGACTACAAGTAGAAGGAGACCTGATTGGCAGTGGAGGAATTTCAGTCTTTTGAATATTAGAATCTAGAAATGATGTGCATAGATATTTTCACCCCTGGGTCCCAGAAAATGACAGAGAGAATTTCACTGCACCTATGTCATTTAAAACATTGAATGCCTCCCGTGTATTTTGGATAAAATGCAGCTGGCAACGTGAGTGTTTCCCAGAGACAGTCTTCAGAATCACCCGGATACCTGTTTTTGGAAGGAAGAGATATAAACAAACTGCCAGTAGATTGTGTAGGTTCTGCTCTGCCTTTGGCCACTGAAGGTGCAAAACTTCTGACATTTCAGTTATAGTTAGCTATTGGGTACCAGCTGCAGTGCAAGCCTCATCTCAGAAAGACTGGTTAGCGTGAGGTTAATTCCATTTTGAATTTTGAATTTATTTCTAGGATTCCTGAACTACATAACTAATTGGTGGGTATGCACAAACACACTTTTTAGGTTGTTGATACAAATATAAAGTATATCAGCATAGAGATTAATGCACACATCCATCCTGAAAATGCAGCAAGAGCTGAGAACATGGTAGCTATAGTGGGCATTCATGGAATCCAGTTAGAAAAAAGCAGACTGAATTCAGTCCAAGGGACCGTTTATCAAGGCCATCTGGGCAAGGCGTACCCCAGAGGCAATAAAAATCCACATTATTCTTCATTATTGTCTTGGAGTTGTACTCTGGCTTTAATATAGAAGTCCTGATTTTGTAAAAGAGCAACAGCTCCCTGGGATGGTGAATTAACTTGCTCTTGAAAAATAAATTAATTTTGTCTCTGAGTAAACTTTGCAGCAGTGATATGCTCTTATTTTTCACTTAAACTAACAGTCTAGTACCGCTGAGCTCTGAATCCACAAATGTTTTAGTTTCTGTATCTGAGATTTCTATTTTTACTAATTTTTTTAGAATTGTATTTGACTAGCTTGTGGAAACCTGCTTACCTTAAAAAACCATCTTGGAAGTAATTTTGCAAGGTAAGGCAAGGTTATTAAATATGTGAAAGGCAGGAGCTACTTGCACTGCTGTGTGAGGAGCTCGGAATCTTCGACTCCCTGCTGGACCTAAATGGCAACACACAATCTTTTGGGGACATTTCTCTAGAGTACGATGATTTCTGACCCCCCCCCACCCCCCATGCCACAACACACCACCACTTTCTTTATTTGAGAGTGGGTACCCAGTATTGAAGTTCAGCTTCAGAAAGGCATTTTTGTCAGGCGTAGAAACTTCTGAGTGCTGAGATCTTTGTTTGTGACATTGCACGCTGATAGCTGTTTCAGTGCTGGGAGCCATACAGCCAAGGCCAGCAATTGGGATACTTCCTGCTTCAGGCTATCCTTGCTCAGCTCCTGTGCCCCTCCAAGCAGACTCCTGCTAGACAGCAGCTGCTCACAGGAGACTGCGGAGGGAAGGTTGTGAATACACTCTATGCTCACCGATCCCTCATGGTTCCTCATGGGGCTTTGGAAACCTCCGCTGTTGGACTGGCCAGTGGCTCTGTCACCAGTGGCTCTGTCATCCACCAGTGGCTCTGTCATCCACCAGTGGCTCTGTCGTCACCAGTGGCTCTGTCATCCACCAGTGTCTCCCACCTTGCTTAGACTCAATAAAATGCAAGTGCCATTTCTGAGGCCAGAGTCCAGAGTGCAGAGACGCCTTCATAGGAAAGGCGCAGTGGGGCTGGCAAGCCATAAACAGCTTTCTAACTGACCCAGCAAAAAACCTGACTTGCCTGTGAAAACAGAGCAGAGGAAGCTAGTGATGAGGATGAAAGTTGCCAGAGAAACTGTATCGGAAAAGTGTAACCCCAGGGAGGGCTAGAGGGAAGGAAAGGGAAAAGGCAAAGAAGGGGCAGGGCAAGCACAAGGACCAGGCTGCCCCCTCTGCAAGCTGACCGCCTAGCCTTGGGATGCCTTGAAGCTCTGGAAAGAAAGAGCTCTGGTAAGAGGATTGCATTCACCAGATCCTTGGAAGCTTCCTCAGGCATGAATCTTAGTCTGCTCTGTAGAAGGCCCGAAGTTGCATCTTTTAAATTTCATTTGCTCATATTTGTCTCAGGTAGAAAGTCCAACATCAATATCCCTGCAAATACACATTCTCTACATAAACCCAGCAGCAAGAACCCTTCAGAAGGGAAGGTGGGGGGCCAGCTGAAGACTCTGCTCATCTCCAGGGCCCCAGGCCAGCCTCAGACAGCTCCCTTCCTCCCACCCCTTAACCCATGCAGACCTGGGGCAGCATCTGCCCTCTGTCCTAGCCCAGCTGTGCTAGCCTGGCCGTGTTTGGGGCAGCACTGTGGTGTCTCAGAAAGCCCACCATTCCCTCCGGTTGAGCTTATACTCATGGCCCCATCACTTACTGCCTTGGTGTCTTTGGACAAGTTATCAATGCTGTGAGATTTTCCTCCTTCATTGGAAACTGAGCATAACAATGATCTCACAGTGTTGTTATGAGAATAAATGAGAGAGCACATGAGTCTCTTGGCTCATAGTAATTGTCTGAAAAACTGAAGCTCCTCTTCTAGTTTCTAACCACTTTACTGAGGTTGAAACAACCTATAAAAGCTGTCCTTGGGGCTGGGGAGACAGCTCAATGGCATAAGTGCTTGCCTGGCAGGCACAGGTCCTGAGTTCAATCCCTGGAACTGGAAAAAAAAAAAAAAAAAAGCTATACTTAATCTTAATGCATACAACTTAATGAGTTTAGAGATGGGAACCATGTTTAAACCATAGCAAAAAATCCATGCCATGAGTATACCCATCACCTCCAAAAAAATTCTTCTACCATCTTTATTCATTTATTATTGTTTGTGATAAAAATAACAACATAAGATCCATTCTGTTAGCCAAACTTTAAGTACACGATACATGATACATTATGGTGCTCTGTAGGGGCTCTGCTCTCCTGCCAGTCTCTAGGATTTATATTCATTTGTAAGCTGAAACTCAGGCTGGTAACTCCAGCGTCCACCTCGCCCAGTCCTGGGGATGGCTGTTCCAGTGCCTCCATGCACTCCGCCATGTTAGATTCCACATATGAGTGAGATTGTGCAGCGTTTGACCTGTCTTTAGTTCCTTTCATTTACCTTGATGTCTATAAGGCTCCTGGATATTGTCACTAATATAAGAATGTCCTCTGCTTTAGACCAAAACAGCCTTTATTGTACGTTGAGGGCATGTGTCCTCTATCTGTTCCTTGACCACTAGGCAGACTGTTTCTGTGCTTTGGGTATTGTGAGTGACCTCAATAAGCAGGAGAGTACAGATAGCCCTCGGAAATCCAGAGCTCTGGTTCTTTGGTTACAAACACAGAAATGGGCTTGCTGGATTCTATACTAGAGTGCTTGGGGTTTCAGGAAGCTCCTCTCTCTTTTCCAAGGGCCCTACAGATACACCTTCCTGCTACCGTCCTGCCTGTGGCCTCCAGCCCTTGCCAGAACTCACTCTTCTTCTTGGTGGTGATGCCAGCATGAATGAGATGTTGTCTCCCTCATGCTTAGATTTGCCCTGCCCTGATAATTAGAACAACTAGGATGCAAACTTCTTCTTTGTCCATTAGTATACTTTCTTTAGAGAAATGTCTCTTTGGCTTTTTTTATTGTTTTTTAATCAAATTATTTGACTTTTTATTATAGAGCTGTTTGAGTTCCTCATATATTTTGGGTATTAAAATTTTATCAGATACATGATTTATAAGTATAAGTATCCTACAGGCTAATTTTTCCTTCAATTTATTAGTTAATTTTCTGCACAGAAGCTTTTTTTATATAAAAACTTAATCCTAGTAATATATTCATGTTTTTACTACCTATACTTTGGAAATCATCAGAAATTGTTACCACGATGAATATTTCAATGTCTACTTCATTGTTTATTCTATATTTATTTTTATTATTCTGTTACAATTGCTACTTCCATCTTCAACATCAAGTAGTCTATTAGTTGACCTGGATGGCATTATTTTCTTATTGCTTTTTAAGATTTGGGGGAGCTGGGGAGACAGCTTGGCGATCTAAGTGCCTGGCTGGCAAACACAAAAACCCAAATTCAATCCCTGGTACTACATGCTGAGCCGGCCTGGTACCCTCACAGAACCATGCCAGCCCCACAACCAGGCCTGGTGGCACACAACTATAATCGCAGCACTTTTGAGGCTCAGACAGGAGGATTACTATGAGTCTAAACTGCATACTGAGATGCTGTACCGAATAAATAAACAAAAAAATAAGATTAGGATAAATAAGTAAAATAAAATTTTGATAATACTACACTGATAATTAGTATTTCCTAAATATAATCAGGTTTATTTTATACCTTTTAGCAGCTGAGCTCACCAAATATATGGAACCTGTGCAGTGTGTCAAGAACTGCGATGTCCGTGTACATGCAGATAAGAGAAGAGACCTGGCTATGCTTCACTTTCAAGGACTGGAGAAAGGCCACTCTGTCTTCACTGTCTGGTCCTTCTGCCAATGGCTGATGCTTCGCAC
The DNA here is from genome assembly GCA_004027025.1 of Myocastor coypus. Taxonomy (NCBI): domain Eukaryota; kingdom Metazoa; phylum Chordata; class Mammalia; order Rodentia; family Myocastoridae; genus Myocastor; species Myocastor coypus. The sequence goes on from PVJA010008237.1 coordinate 59,448, forward strand.
TGAACAACTTTGGGGCCGTTGTCTTCAGCGCACTCAATCAGTGCAGTTTCCCTGGTAGAGTTCCACCTTTACCAACACCACCAAGGTCCCTATTTATAATGGAGGAACCTGAGAGCCTTTAGCTAGAAGAGGGAGTGAGGATGCTGACAACTGCAGGATTGGGGGACAGAGCAAGGGAGCTCGAGGGTGGACGACCAACATGAGCCTCCCTAGCTGTGCCTGAGAGAAAGTTATCAGGGAACTGCATTGCTGGGCGAAACAATTACTGACATGAGGACAGAGTGTGTGGCCTTCCCAGTACCCCTGGTAGCAGACAGAGCATGTCTCCCCCCTGTCTGACCCTGTGGGGTCACCTGAGCTCCCACAGTCTGCAGCACAGACTGTCCCAGCAGCTGGTTGGCTGTCTGGCTCCCTCCCACTGTCCTCCTACTCCTGACTTGGGGACCTGGCTCTAATTGATGGGCTTCCCAGTGCCAGCTCTGCACAGCATTCTCCTAGGAGCAAAGCCAGACAGAAGCAGGGTATGAGCTGAAGAGACCTACTGCCTGCCATGGCTAAATTTGGTTGCCTGCCAGTCTAATTGCCAGAGAGTCTTGCTGGCATCCCACTGCCATCAGCTTTGTCTCTGGAAAACAGTGCCAACATTGATTGCTACAGAGTCACTTGGCAATAGCCAACTATTAAATACACACAGCTAAGCTCATCATCTTGGGGAGAAGTATGTATAGGTGCTTTAGGGTTTTAACTCAAGTAGGCAAGCCACCGTAACTCTCCCGAGAAGTCAGCAATATGTAACAGGGTCTCTGGCCCTCAAGAAGCTTGTGGTCTATCAGGGGAAAAGATTCTAATCAGAGTCTGACCTTCTGCAGCCTCTAGAAATCTGGAAGTTGACAGTTCCTAATATGCTACCAAATAAAATATTCATAGAAGAGATGTTTTCTCAAGTGCTGTGGAATCCACACGAAAAGAAAGATGCCAGTGATGCTGGCCATACTGAGCAGGAGAGGAAGAGCTGGTGCAGAAGAGATGAGGCAGAGAGGCCAGCCAGCAGAGGGGCCGGCAGGCAGGAAAGGGTCAGAGGCTGGGCCGGGCACAGGCCTGCAGCTTGTGGAGAATACAGAGCAGGCGTCAGGGAAGGAGGGGGTCAGACTACAAACTACCCTGACCTCTGCTGAGAAACCTGTGCTGTGGGTTTTGCTCTACGAACAGTGTTCCTCAAAGGTCAGGGCACAGGCCCAGCTGTGCTTCTAGCTGAGCGCCAGCAGCTGCGAGGCAAGGCACCTCCCTCCTGTCACCCCTGGAGAGCCCACTGCAGGTGAACTGTGAAAGCAGGAACAGAAAGGCGACAGCCACGCTAAGGCCAGGGCCTGGTGGCTGCCCTGTCTATGTAACTAATTTGCAGCCGCCTGGACTCAGTCTACATTGTCCTCAGCTTTGGCCATGAGAGACAGAAGCTTGGAACCTTGGGGGCCGCGGGCTGCACAACGGTGCCCAGAGCCCAGGAACCTTGGGCATCACGCCTGAGCCTGTGATGGGAAGGCGCCAAGCTCCAGGGCACTGCTCCCTGTGTCAGATGCATGCCCTGCACAGCCCTGCAGAGTGCTCCACTCCATGTGCACTGACTCATCCTCCTCCACTGGGCAAATATTTATGGAATTCACTCCGGTGATTAAATCCTCTTGACAAAGGGAAGGGACTTTGCCATCCTCTTTATTAGTTATTGGATTTTCCATATCTCAGTGTGGAGGTGGAAAAGAAGATGCAATAAAGGCAAACATTTTGAAATTGATTGTTTGCTTCTCTCCAGGGTAATTTCCTGGCAACTGACAAAATACACAGGCTAGAAGAAGAGTACCACTTAGTATAAGATCTTTTCTCTGAGTTTTTAGATTTAAAAAAAATCTCTCAAACCTCAATTTCCTTAGTTTTTTTAAATAAGAATAATAACACTGACTTCACGAGGCCCTTGTTGGAGCATGGTGGCACGCTGCCGAACTCTGGACGCCTGTAGGGAAGACGCAGCGTGAAAGGGCGGGACCTGCGACAGCTGAGCAGTGCACAGCCTGATTGTCATGGCTGCAGCCACAGCCCCGGCTCCAAAACAGGGTTGGGGAACAAAGGCCACAAAGCCACGCTGTATTTTAGGAAGTCTCAGAGTCTCACAGCCCTTGCCCCAGGCATCCAAAGAAATGCCTAGAATCCAACGATGATGGCCTGGCCAAGCCAGGAGGAGCACAACAGTGCCAGGAGCAGCTTGAAGCAAAATACATACCAGGAAACCTCACCACTGCAGAAAGGAGCTCTTGCAAGCCCTCCACCTGCATGGGATGGCACTCACAGCACATGGTTAGGTGACGGTGGCAGCAGATGCGTGCCGAACACCAGCTGCATGTGGCCTTCCAAGCCTGCATGCGCAGTAGTCCTTAGTCCTACTACCACCCCTTCTCACAGAGCTGCTCATCAACCTTGGGACAGGAGTTGACTGGAGGACTCCAGAGCCCAGCTCCTGATGCCTTCCCTGGTACTGCTCAGTGCTGTGCAGGCCACCTGTGCAGATCGCAGACACCAGGAGAAGGGCACAGCCAACAACACCCAGTGCCAGACATGCATGACTGAGGCACTCTGCACATGCCAGGGCTCCTGGGTGGAAAGTGAAGACATCATACCAGGCTTCTGTCCTTTAGGAACTTGCATTGTATCTGAAGAAAGACAAAAACAAAAGCCAGATGGGAGAGAATCTGAAAGCACCCTTGATCACGGGATCCTGTATAACTGAATATTTAGCAGAAGCAAGGATTTGAATTGTCTGTAGTCTCTGAGAACAGAACTTGAAAGGAGGAGGTAAGAAGAGGTGGCTGTGTCCAAATGTCACTCCCTTGGTGTAGGACAAGAGTAGGGTAAGAAGATGAGGCACAACTAGTCTGACTTCAGTGACAGAGACACTACTTGTAAAACTTCGTTGGAAATTTGGATGTGGTTGTGCTATTTGTCGCCATAGTCGCAACTCATTTTTCTTGTTTATTTCTACTTTGATGAAGGGTATGAGGTTTTCACACTGTCTCAACATCAATAAACATGACTGATATCCCATAAGACACATGTCTCACTTCATGAAATATCTGCACCAGGTTTCAATCATTGCCACATCTCCCCCGGCCACTGTGACGCTGCTCTAGGGAGCCACAGACCCATCCTCTTCCGTCCTTCCAACGACAGCTGTGGCTGACAGATGCAGGTGCAGTGAGTGCTGGGAGCACCGGACACAGCTCCAGAGCTGACAGTGGAGCAGACAGCTGGGTCCAGTCAGCCCAAACACCCATAACAGAGACTCTGCAGACAGAGGAGCTCCAAGAGAATGGGACATAAATGGTGGAGAGCAGACAAGAAAGCATCCAGGACCAGTGTCACTCCCCCAAGCAGTGCAGCAGTGCTGGTAGAGGTTTGGTCCTTGGTACACAACCAGGGAAAGGCAGGACTATACAGCAGACTAGCAGAAAAGGAAGACAAACAATGGCGCAGCAATTTGCCATTTGTGGATTTGTCCATAATTCTGCTGTTCTTTCACCTGAACTATTCCAGCCCTGTCAAGACACCCTGGGTGCTTTTGATGGTCCTCAGAATACTTTAGTGCAAGACCCAATGTGGCTCGCTGTGTGGGCAGTGGTGCCTGGTCTTTCCCTAGACTGCTCCCACCTGGTCTTCCAGGTCCTGCAGACTGCTCCACACACAGCCTGCCTAAGTCACCTGCAGGTCCTTGCAGAGGCTTCCTCACAGCCCCTGAAGGGAAGGTTCCTGTTTCTCTATCCTCTCCCTTACTGCTCCTGTCCTGATTCTTGGTGATTTCAAAATCAACATCATAGATCCTTCCAGTGTTCCAGCCTTTCAATGACCTGACATGTTCCAATGGTTCTGTACTTCCTGCTCCTCCTTCTGAGACCAGATATTTGCTAACCATGAAGTATTCTGACTGCTCCCCAGTCTTAATTTTTTTTTTTTTAAGTCTGGCTCATCTGTGTGTCTTGGTCCTTTATTTCCTACAATATCTCCTACTATAACCTCAATTGTATGGCTCTATCTGGACTTAAAACAAGTCTCCCCACTCAGCTTTCCTTTCCTTATATACTACGTTGGACACTGCGGTTCCTCACCTTGATCGCCTCCTTGTCCTTCTTCTCATGAATCCAGTTCTTCCTGCGGGGCCTGTAGGGAATCCAGGCCCTCTGTCTCCCTTCCTCATAATTCCATGCAATTGCTGATGAGGCTAAATCTTATCAGTCCCATCTGCACAGTGGCTGGAGAAAATAGCCAATTCATGCTATCAGGTACCCTTAAAGTTCAGGATCATAAACTGTGACTGTTACTCTTGATTGTACTGAGTTGATTGGCACTGGAGTTGTCCAGCAGGTTTGCGGACCACACTTCTACATGGTCATAGATGTGTGACCTTTGGTACTATTACCTGGTGCCTGCCCCTTCCTCTATTTCCTGCTATGTTTCCTGGTCACCACAAGCCAAGCAGCTTTGCACCACCAACCCCCTCTGCATGATGTTCCTGCCTCGAAGACAGCCGACCATAGACTGAGTCCTCTGACCATTATGTGCTATACCAAACCTCTTTTCCTTTAAGGTGTGAGAGCTGGATATAAAGGCTCAGCAACAGGAAGCTGACTACTGCACACATGACTGATTCATGGCCAGCACCGTGGGGGACCAGTGATCTTTCTCATTTTCCAAGGAAACTCATGCTTCTTGCACTGCTCAAAAGCCGTTATTGTTCCTTTCTTTCTCTTTAATGCCTCTGGCAACTCTTCTCTCATCTTCACTCTTACCTGATAGCACTGCTTTTTGCATTTATTTGCTATTGTTTTTCAAAGACAACAAAAAAGTTTTTAAACAAGAAAAACATTAGAAACAATACAACAGGCACCACTGGTAGCAAAGCCCCTGCACCCGCTGCGGGTAAGCTGCCTCCGCCCCTCTGCCCCGCCTCTGCGTTCCTACGACTAACTTCCTGTTCCAGCCCCAACCCCAACCGCACCGCTGGTAGCAAAGCCTGAGCACCGGCTGGGTCAGGATCCTTGGCCCGCCTTCCCCTCCCGCGCTCCACCCCCCCCCCTTTTTTGAACCCCTCCAGCCCAAGCTCCAGCACCGAACCCATCTAACATCTCGTCTGGCAACTGATCTGATCCACGAGCCTACCAGGACTATTCAATCCCAAAGCTCCACCTCCACCTACAGACCACATCCACCGGGATTCACAGAAGCTAGCAGCCAGAGCTCCAGCACAGAGTCAGGAACCTCTGTAGAGGAACCAGCTTGGAGTCTCCAGACCAAACGCCCATAGACACAGCATAACGCCACCAAAGTGCAGAGGCCGCTTCCATACAAAATGATAACAACAAGGAGTAGGAGGCAATCTCAGGGCCCGTGCCCACCCAAACCAAATACAGAAGACACTATCATGGAAGAAAATAGGAACCATACAGATGAAACCTCTGAACTGGTAGCATCTGAAGCAGACACACAAGTGCAGAAACTTATAGAGCAACTGAGATCAGAGATAACATCTGAAGTAAAAAAAGAAATACATGAAGTGGAAAGATGGCTGGAGAAACCTATAGAGGACATTACAGCAGAAATAATATCTAAAGTTGACAAAGACATGCCTAAATCACTAGCATCCCAAGTAGGGGAACAACTACACAAAAGTAGAAAGGAGAACAGAACAGAAATAATCTCTGTATTAGAGAGAGAAAGGATAACCATAATGACAGACTTCAATACTATTAAAGAAGACATCGATAAAAAATTAGAGGAGAATAGAAAAATGATGGACTCCCTGACGGAGCAATATAGGAAAGACATAGATCGCAT
>PVJA010008238.1:0-60000 GCA_004027025.1 Myocastor coypus
AAATAAATAAATAAATAAATAAATAAAATAAAATAAAATTACCACCCATTATCAGTAAAAATTGAACCAAAATCTTGGCTTTCCTTAGCGATTTTTTGACTATAAAAAGTGTTTAAATATGCTCAATGTAAATTTTAACTAGTTGCACAAATCCATTATTGGAATAACTCACTCTTAGAGAAATGATGGTTTTGGAAATTGAAAATAGACCAGGATGTTTGGCTCATTTTCCTATGCTAGGGTGATTCTCTGAACATAAAAAGATGGCCTAAATACACTTCCCAAATTCTGTATTTAAAGAAAAATTTCCTTAAAAAGAAAAGATTCATGAAGAATTACAAGCGAGTTGCTTCCGCACAGATCTGTATCTGCGCTGACACTGCAAAACAGAACCTGACAGCTTATGCCTCTGTGTCTTTTCTCTTCACGCTGATCTACAGCCTCAGCTCACTTTTTATTTTTGAGATTAAGATACAGTCTTCCTAATTTGCAAAGTCCTACCCCACCAGGTGTGCTAATTGTCCTGCCTCAGCCTCTCACAATCCTGGGAACAGGGAGTTGCACACCACACCTGGCTGACAAATCGTGTCAACATGTATGTGATAATTCTACCTATTTAAAACAGATAGAGGGGCCCGGGGAGATGGCTTCATGGCACAAGTGCCTGTCTGGCAAGTGCAAGGTCATGAGTTTGAAACCTGGTCCCTCAAAAATAAAATAAAATAAAATAAAATAAAATAAAATAAAATAAAATAAAATAAAATAAAATAAAATAAAATAAAATAAAATAAAATAAAATAAAATAGATAGAATTTGGGAACTTCTGTCTTCTATCATAAACTGAAGAAATCAGATATTGCCTAAAAATTGTTTTGGGGGGGGTCTTTATGAGACAGGATCTCGCTATGCAGTTCAGGCTGGCCTTGAGCTTGTTTTTGTAGCCCAGGCTGGTCTCGACTCACACCGATCCTCCTGCCTCAGCCTCCCGAGTGCTGGGATTACAGGTGTGCACCACCATGCCCGGCTATTGCCTAAAATTTGAAGAATCATCATATGACAGAATACACAAAACCCAACGTTGGTGCTAAAAGAAATGAGTTAAACATTTTTTGGATGCAAACCAAAGAAGCAATGAATTATAAAACTCCATTATTATAATAAAATTTATCTCATAGTTATATTTATTTCAGGTTTAACAAAAAGTAAAAATATTTAATGTGACATTTTTCTAATATTATACAAAACATTTGACTATGTGTGGTGATTGATTTTTCCCCATTCGTCCAAGATTTTTTACTTAATTTGGCTGACCTAACTCTAGAGAAAGGAGAGGTGACCGATTTCAAACCTGTCAATATAAAGTAAAAATATACACTCAACTAATTTATTTATTTTTTTTTTAAATTTTATTTATTTATTATTCTTTTTCTGGTTTCAGAACTTTTGTTTGTTTGTTTTATTTTTATGGCCAGCTCAGCCTGCCCTGAGGGCAGGGCTGGCGCAGCATGTGGTGCCGGGGATCGAACTGTGGTCCCTGCAGCCACCTGCAGGTGCTTTAGACCACTGAGCCATCCTGCTGGGCCCCATACACTCAACTAATTTAAATACTTAAAAAAGACCACACAGTTTATAGTTAACTTATCATTATTTTAATGTGTTGTTTTATAGAAATATTTTTGAAGTTATAATATTAGCATGTGTTTGTTAAAAGTATAGGAAACTTCGAGAAATGCATAAAGTAATGTTTTTATTTTAAATTCTGTGCAAAATTAATATGATGTAGTTTCACTCTGCCTGTTGATAATGGTCATTAAAAAGTGTGCTGGGACACATGTATAAGTGTGTAAACATGGCTGGGGAGACACCTTGATGGTCTAAGCATCTGCTTGGCAAGAAGAAGGACCCACACATGATCCCTGATACTGCATGCCGTGCCAGCCCTCATCTGTGGGCACGCTGAGCCAGCCACCGAGACAGGGCGTGGTGGCGCACGCCTGTGATCCAGGTGCTCGGGAGGCTGGGGACAGGAGGATCACTGTGAGTCTGAGTGAGACCCTGTACCAAAGAAAAAGATCAAATATAAAAATAATAGCTGTGTGTGCAACCAAATACAGTACAACCAGTACTGAGCACTAAATATGAATGTACTGAAAATCAGAATGCTACACACACCTGAGAACTATAATTACGATTATGCGAAATTTCTCTCCATGTTTTCAAATAAAACTTTTCTCCCCGTTGTTAAGAAAGGTTAAACAGGGACCCGGCGGGATGGCTCAGTAGTCTAAAGCACCTGCTTGAGAAAGCTTGGGTGGCTTCAGAGACCGCAGTTCGATCCCCAGCACCCCTGCCCTCGGGGCAGGCTAAGCCGGCCATAAAAATGACTGAATAAACAAAGGTTCTGAAACAAGAAAAAAATAAATAAAGTAAATAAAATAAAAAATGCAAAAAGAAATAAATAAAGGTTAAACAACCTTCCAGAGGTGGTATTATTTTCTCATTAAAATAGACCTTTCCTCTTTGGCCATAATTGGCTTCAAATATTATAAAATTTGTTTCTCTTCTGATAACAATTAATGTTAGAGTCTCTGTTTAAAATTATAGTAACAACATCCTTTTCTGTGACGGGAAATTTTCATCTTTTCTTTCTTAAATAAATAATATCTACATTATCAAGGTTATGATGAATTGTATTATGAAAGGTGGCATTATCCATGTCTGCTGAAGATAAACTAAATTAAATGGACAAATAGATTAGATATAAAGAAGGATATTAAGAGATTATGGAATTACCTTCCCTGAAGATCTTTCAAAGTAGTCCAGATATCCATCTGCCTACAATAGTTTAGGTAAAGTATGCCTGAGGCCAGCAGAATGAAACAGATAACCTCTAGAGATTTTCAGCAACCATAGTCTTTCGAAGATTTCACTTTCTTGCCCTCTAACGATAGTGGCATCTTCTCAGCTTTCCGATGAAGTTTACAAGCAACATAGATCTTTTGCCTTAACGTTAACACACTTTCACTTCAATTTTTGTTATATTTTTCAAGGAGAAGGAAAAGCAGACAAAGGAGAAGTATTACCAAAGTTCAGGCTTTTTGTAAAAACTACACTAGATTCAGGTGAACATTATTAAAAGTCAGTACTGCCAAATAAAACAAATTTTAAACCCACGGCACCCCTCCTTACTACAGCCTTGCTGCCAAAGAATCAAATGATTTAGGATGTTAAGGAGAATTCTAAAATTTTCACCATATAAATTTAAAAGCATTCTGTATATTTAATAAACTGGAATGTATAATTTACTGTTAAAAGGAGGCTTAAAACGTCTACCCAATCAAAATCAGAAGCAAAAGTGAAGCGTAAAATAAAATAAAGTGCATTGGGTAGTTAGAAGTAACGAAATTCAGTCAGAGAGCTCTTGCAGGTGGGCTTTAGCAGGCAGAGAAACTAGCAAGTGCATGGCGCCCCCTGGAGGAGGGTAGCGTCCTGGCAGAAAGATTTATATCTGCCTTGGATTTGATCGCAGATCCCCGCTAAAGTTATTGTTCCCAGTGTTGATTTATTTGTTACATAAAATCATATAAAATTGGTTTTAGGAAGTGATGATTATTTAATGCTGGAATTTGATTAGTAATGCAATATATAGTAAAATTCTGAAGAAGTTTCTTTCTAAAAACGTTTTTTAAAAATTTAGCAAATGCATTTTTCTTTCCTTTAGTCATTCACAGAAAGTACAATTCTAAATTACCCGTGGCGCTAGTAATATTTTTCACTCGATCGTATCTCTAAAATCTTGACATTTTAGAAGTATTCTGGTAGTTATCCTACCTTCACAGGCAAAAGAGGAAGCCTCTATGTTTGCAAAATGTGTAAGGATGACTTACATAATGAATTTTTGCACAGAGCGGTAGAAGTATGTGACAATTTTTGCACGGTCTGGAATGGTTTGCTAGCTATTTACAATGTAAATGTTATTGTTGCTTAGGACTGATGACAGGGGTATCTCGAATCGAAGGGTTTTTGTTGTTGTTGTCTGTTTTGTTTTCACTGAAAGCGAACCCACGTCCACTGGTTAGTAGACATTCCAAGATAGACCACTGAAGGCTTAGGCACCATGTAGGGCATTTCTCCCTGGAGAAAGGCTGCAAAGTGTGGGTGGCTTGGGTACTCTGCGTGAATGACATTATGCAGTGAAGGGATGTAAGATAGATGGTACTCCTGGAGATTATTGATTGAGCTTTGATTACTCAAATGTTTTACATTTTCAAAACAAAGCTAATCTGTAGATTTGGAACAGATACCTAGAAAAGGAGTGGTGAGGAGAAAATGTGTAGACTCATAACCTGAGAAAACATGGCACTGTTTACTGAAATGAATGTTCAATGATGCCTTTCATTCATCAAAACAGAGAAAATATTTGCATTTCGCAAAATATGTATGAACGGCACATAACACAGTCTACATTCTGCTTTTATATAGCAGTAGGCTGGATGAAACACAAAATGAATACCTTGATTTCGCTAAACCATTTGTAATACTTATAAAAAAAATAGTTAAACAGAATGTTTAGCTAACAGTTCATACAGTGTAACCCTCCCCTACCCAGACTATATGACCAAATAAAATGACTGCAGATAGATATCCTTTAATTGAAGTGCTTAGACAACTTAATTTTAAATTTTCTGTTTTAAGAACATAAATGTCTTTATACTGTGCATGACTTTATTTAACGTTAATAAAGTCAAGTAAAAAGAAATGCTCATAGCAGTTTACATATAACTGCAGAAATGATTTACAAAGCTAGCAAAACCTCACTCACATTTCTCTTTCAATTATAGCATAATTGTGGAACTAGAAATAAACATATATGATATCGCTTACCTGACCTAAGAAAAGACCGCTATCCTTCCTTACATTTTCCTTTCTCCGATATTAGATGTAGTTACATGATCTGCCCTTGGTTGTTTCTCTCTCTCTCTCTCTCTCTCTCTCTCTCTCTCTCTCTCTCTCTCTCTCTCACACACACACACACACACACGCACGCACGCACGCACGCACGCACGCACACACACACACACACACACACACACGACATTCTGCATAGGACTCCATGAAGGCACAATATTTTGGGACACTACTTAGAATAAAAGCTTCAACCATGCCACATAAATTACTAATCTTGTTTAACATAACTTAAATGAATACAGTTCATTGTCTCAAGAACTTAGCACAAAATATTTGCAAATCACAAGGAAAGCAAGCATAACATGAGTCTTATTTCTCAAAGATATTTTTTTTTCTTCTTGTTGTTTTCAGCAAGATCTAAAGCTTGAGTCAAATGATACATTTAAGACCTGGAATACAAGTCAGTTTGTTAGTCATTCTATTTTTTGTTGTTAAAATGAAATTGTAGTACCTAACAATTATGTCTGTATCCAAGAACTTACACTTTCCTGTGCTGATTTCCAAACAGTCTGCATTTCAAAACAACTTTTGGCAAAAGAAATCAGCAAAGACATAGGAAAAATATTAAAATCACTTTGGGAGTGACAGCAAAAAATGGAGAGAGACAGATTCCTCCAGTCTGATCCTTTATGATTCTTTTCTAGTTATTGAGTATATAAATTTCAATCCCTTCATACAACTGAAGGAGAAAAGATGATTATCATATCACTCAAAGCTTCACAACTTTAACTTCAGCTCTGATATAAATTCACTCTGTATAAAATGACTTTTAATATTTTGCTCCTTAACGTAAGTATTAAATTCTGTGCGATTAAAAATTTATTTATGCTCTCTCCTCCTTAATTTAGTTATCTGTTTGCTATTCTTGCCACTACCAACCCATCTTGGCAAAAATATCTTCCTGTTCCCTGGCCAGGAAGGTTTTATTTTTAAAAGACTTTTTTTTTTTTTAGAATTTTTATTTTATTTATTATTATTTTTTTCTTGTTTCAGAACCCTTGTTTGCTTATTCACTCATTTTCATGGCCGGCTCAGCCCTCCCTGAGGGCAGGGCTGGTGCAGCATGTGGTGCCAGGGATCGAACCGCAGTCCCTGAAGCCGCCCAAGCTTCCCCAAGCAGGCGCTTTAGACCACTGAGCCATCCCGCCAGGCCCCAGGCCAGGAAGGTTTTAGAGCAACAAGCCACAATGACCTGTGCAAATAATTAGACTTCCGAAGCCATCTTTAGAAAAATTAAAATAGTGAGGAGAAAGGACTGTGGCCACTTTAGCTCCTCAGCTCACCTGTTCAGCTACTCAAACATGCATCAGGATGCTTCATAGGAAAACAGAATCAGGAAGACATAAAGAAGAGTTATTGAGATTGCTTATTTTTAGAATTTACTTAATAGCATTACTAGTTATCTGGCAGCTGTGGTACCAAAGTGAAGAATTCCTACTACATCAGAACACTACAAAAAAAATTTTTTTTTCAATCCATTCTCATAAAGAAATCCTGCAAATTATTTAATAAATTAACAAATAAACAGGAGTCTAAGAAGCTAGTTTTTTTTAACAAAAAATGATAGGCACCAATGGGTAGAGGCCCATTTCAGACTTGACTTCATTTATTTCTCCAGCACTATAAAGTCTTCAATAGCGACAAGTCCTTAGATGAATTTGCTGAAGAGCTTTGGCTACAAGCAAATGACAGAATCTTCAGCACTTCCTTGGTGTCATTCTGGAGTAATTGTTCGGTGCTGGATTGAAGAAAAAAGGTTGCCTTCTATTGATCCAGTTCCCAAGGCTGTTCAGTACTGCTTCAGAATACAGTATAGTGGAGAAGGTACCATCACAACTAGACATTTTAAAATGGCACCTCTTAAATACAGTTAATATTTTTCTGAGTTCTTTAAGAGTCTTTTTTGCCTCTGATAACATGAGCATGGCTCTCATCACAGCTAATGGAAATTAGCAAGAAAATGGACCCTTAATCATTTATCTTACATTTATAGTGAGGCATGATTTGCTCACTTGATTAGGGCCGGCACTGAACAAGATATTATAAAGATTTGATACTCTTCAAACATATTCATTGAAATAATTCAACAGGAAAATTAGAATTTTTTCTTGTATATTTTCTGATTGTGAAGTATATGAGCAGAATGATACAAAAACATTGAAGCTATTGGAAATCTACTTATTTGTGAAGGTAAAGACACATTTATCGTTCACTCAGCATTCATTTGGTATTTACTTTATATACAATGGCTTATTTTGCTCTTGAAAAAAATCAGTATTTCCTCAGACAGCACTGTGAAAAGTATTTTCACTTGTTCTTACTAGGTTTAAAGTTTGAAAAGCATACACACTTTTAGAAAGCCTTATGATTTGTGTAACATACATTTAAAACTTCCAGCTGAGAAAAGTACTAATCTATAAAACTCTACCGCAGGCAACACAGAGTGTGGATTCCTTGGAGCAAAGCAAAGCGAGACCTGGAAATTTTGTGGATTTCATTTATCCTGATTCTGTTTATCTGAGCACACCTAGTTTCCAGGTAGCTTTTTGCTGTCTTTATCTTCACTGTTTTTCTCCACCCAGAGGATGCAGAGTTTACTTCCCTGAAGGTATTTCCGCTCCTACTGAGCTACTGTATTTTACAACCCCAAGCTTGGAATTTTTACTATTTCCAGATCATTCCAGCCTTAAGTTTCAATGTTTCTCATTGTGAATATTATACCACCGTCATGTCGTGATGGGAAACATTTGGATGAAGAATGAAGATTTTATATTATTATGAACTCACTGATTCAGTTTTTTTTTTAATTGAGAGTGTTACCTGACATAATTTATTGGCTTTCATCTTCCTTTTCATATTCAATGAAATAATCATGCTTTAGAAAACATACAAGACTGTTATTTACTTTGGGATTTTGAAAGATGCTGGTTATCTGTCAGTAAGATGGTGGTCAATTATTATAGGATTATCTTGTGTTACTTCATTAGAAGATTGAAGAAAATTAATCCCACATGTCAAACAAAAATAGGAGCTGTTAGTGACCAGAAAAAAGTATAACACAAAATTCAATAACATTTTCATATAATAGTGTAGTCAGATAGAAACCTAAAAGAGTTCACCCACAACGGAAACAAAACACAAAATTCAGAATAAAGCACTTAAAAAGAAATATATATCTACCAGAATAATCTTACAAATTTTACTGAGGAACTAGAGGCAATTCGAAGCAATATAGAGATGTTTCCTACACATGAAGAAATAAAAGATGTAAAATACCCCCAAATTTCTTTATAAAGTCTGTTGCAAATTTTTCAAATTTCACAAATATTGTGGCTTGTCTCTAGGTGCCCCCCAAAGCCTCATGTAGTCATAGGTGGAGATTTTTAGAGGAGGCTGGATCTGGAATGTGTGACACTGGGGCGAATTCATGGTGCAATATTAGGATAAGAAGACTAAGGTTAAGGAGTTGAGAACTACCTACCTATCCTATCCTAGGGCGGGTAACCTGGATAATATATAGGAGACAGAAAGGGGGTGTGGCTTGTCGCTTTGTGTCTTCTGCCTCTTTCTCCTCCTGCTATGAACCGTTTCTTTTCCACTATGGCCCTCTTCCACAGTCCCCAGCCTTGCAGCCAGCTGACTATGTACTGAGACCTCTACAGTGTGTAAGTGAAAATAACTTTTAAGTTGGGGCTGTCGAGATAGCTCAGCAAACTAAGCACCTGCTTAGGAAAGGGCAGGGATCAGGGTTCGATCCCCAGCACCACATGCTGACCCTGCCCCAGCCCCGGGGCATGCTGAGCCTACAACAAGTCCAGGCATAGTGGTACACAACTGTAATCCCTGCACTGAAGAGGCTGAAAACAGGAGGATCAGTATGAGTCTGAGCAGCATAGTGCGATCCCGTACCAAATATACTAAAAAATAAATTCAGATACAAAAAGAACCTAGAAAGTATTTTTAATTATGTCAAAACAATAATATGGAAATATTCAAAATATATACAATATAAAATATATTAAATGTGTAATAAATATAATATGTTAATAATAATATACTGGTAATTTTTCAGTAAGATAGAATATAAAACTTGTCATGCACATTTTGAATGACATGTACAGATACAGGTTCTTGGGAAATTAACTGTGTCTATATACGAAAAAAATAGAGAGAGACAATATTGAGACAGAAGTAGTACTTTATGACAGAAAAACACACAGTGAAAAAATAATGAATCATAGTAATGAAAACTCAATAATCATTAGGTACTCAGGATACTACACAGAGAAATAAAATTAGGTAAAAATGGGGTAAAATATTTTGCCAACATTTCAAGTGACAAGCACTTCAGTATAATAAGTTATGCCATTAAATTACCACAAAAAAAAAAAATCATACAGATTTGGCAGAAATGAGGCTCTGTGATAGAAGGGAAAAATATTAAAGGACTCATACTATACAAAAAATCTGGGGATTCAGCACAGCATCACTGTGCTTGCCAGTCAAACACAAGAACATGAGTTCAATTCCTATTGAAAGAAAGGAAGAAAGAAGAAAGATAGAGAGAAGGAGGAAGGGAGGAAGAGAGAGGGAGAGAGAAAGAAGGAAAGAGAGAGAGAGAGAAAGAAAGAAAGAAAGAAAGAAAGAAAGAAAGAAAGAAAGAAAGAAAGATTACAAAGAAAATAAAGGACATGAATTAAAGTAAGATCTCATAGTACAGTAGCAAAAGTTCAAGATACTACATCTAGAGGTAAAATATAACAACATGTGCACAGTAGCAGAATGATTTCAATATATAAATTTCTGAGACTCATAGGGTAAGTCATGCATATATATATATACATATATATAAGTATATATATGTGTAATTCAATAATCCTACATTAAATCATTTTAGTTGAAGAAATGAAATTATCAAAGCTTCCTACAAGATTCACGAATATGTAAAGTGTTTTGTTAATTTTAAAGCAAATATAAGTATCTGGACAATGTGAAGACCATAAATCATTTTCAAATAATTTGTAGAATACTTAATTACAAAACTTGGGAGAAACCTCAGTGGCATAGGTGTCTGCCTGGCAAGAGCAAGGTCCTGAGTTCAATCCCCGGTGCTGCATGAAGCTTAGTGTGGTGGTGGACCTGTAATCTCAACACTGAGGAGGCTGAGACAGGAGGATCGCTGAGCTGAAACTGTGTACCAAGACCATGTATCAATATTTTTTAAATATTTAATTATGGAGGGACTGACTGGCATTGTAATGCATACCTATGGTCCCAGCAGGAGGATCACAAGTTCAGGCCAAAGGTGAGCAATTTAACCTAATGAGATTCTATATCAAAAAAGAAAAAAGTATTTTTTAAAAGTTACTGGGATGTTCCCTTATGCTGAATGCCCTGTGTTCCAATCCTAGTAACATTAAACAATTAGAACAAAATAATAAATGTCTATATGGTCTCAGGTAGGGCTAATAGTCATCAATTGCCTTTTCTATTTATTCACTCACTCACATTATTTCCAATTTTTCAACCTTACGTAGTTTTACTTATAAGGATTTCAGTATATATTTCTAAAAACAAGGATTCTCCAAACGTAATACCACACTTACATCTAAACTAATGTCCAAATTCTTGGTAAATGTCAAGTGTTCTTGCTGTTGTTGTTTCTTCTGTACTGGGGATTGAACTCAGCACCTTGTGCTTGCCAGTCAAGCACTTGTGACACTGAGCCATCTCCATGATTTTTTCTACATGTTTTTTATATGAATGATCACAATTCAAATGTGGGTGATAGGTCTTACATTTAATTTTTCCTAGTAGTTTCTGGGCCTCATTCCCACTGACATGAGGGCTCAATAATTGTTGAAAGAGTGCTCTGTGTAAAAGTTAGTGTTCAGAACCATCTTCGGCCTCTCTCTCTAGTAAGTACCCACATCACCTGCCCAGTAAGATAAGCAGGATACCTAAGGGCCCATGGAAAGCAAAATTGCCAGTGGTTGAGGCTCGCCAAGGCATAAACTCTTTACTGCATCTCCCATTCTTTTCCTTTGGCAGAGTTCGTGTTAGAGAACTTGGCAAATGGATTATGTGGGACATCTCACAGTCTGCATTTTTAATAGTGGCTGCTTCTTGGGATGACACAACACATTTTCTTCAACTTAAGACATCCTATAAGATGTTGGAGTTAGAGGATGGATCAAACCCACCTAATTAATCATGACCTTGATCATCAAAGTTGTGTCTTTCAGATTTGCATATGTTCGTCTTTCCCTTATCCTTAGTATTTGCTATTCCTTTATCGCTTATTTAAATCACACTTATTTTGCAACCTGTACACAAAAAAATAAAAATTATATTTGTTTATGTGCTATATTGCTATAGAAGTATGTTATGTGAGGGTCAAGTCTGGTAATAGATTAATTAGTATGACAACCTCTTGATTAGTCAACGTCTTTCCTGTCTTTTCCCAAGCCACTTTCCCCTTCACACAAAGACCAATCATCTTTCTAAAGCAATGGTCTTTTGAGTCTGCATAGCCTCTTAGATTCCTTTCTGAGTGTGTGGATCGACTTACCCTTATCTCTAGTCTGTTTTCTACCTCCTTATTTTTACATCAGTTTCTGGGCTGTTTATTTATTCCTATTACTATGTAACTTGCCTTTTAAAATTTTACTCAGTTCATACAGAGATTTAGTTCCTTACTGTGCAGAAATTAATCTATCAATACAATAAATATTTTTCCTTCTACTTTGACATCCTCATTCCTTAATAATGGCCAAAAGATTGCTGTTCAGAAAATGATAAACTTAAGCTAAGTAAAATAATCAATGACAGAAACTGTTGTAGAGATTAAACGATGAGGTTTAAGTAAAGAAAGTTTTACTTCATTTAAGTTTTATGTTTAAATCAATTTGAAATTTTGTGGTACAATCTTTTTCTCAAAAGTGGTTTTTAAACTACCTTCTGTGTCCCATGACTGTGGCAACCAATAAGAAATCTTCAACAATGTCATGCAACACAGAGAAAATACATTTAAATCTGTATTATAAGCATCTGTCAAATAGCACATTGTAGGAAGAGTTGGAATATAGTTTGCAAAAGCAAACAAAAAAGTGGAATATATTCAAATATTGAGAAATACTATTTTTAGGTATAAGTAATCCCCTTCATTACTTATGAACATGACAGACTGGCCAATAATCTCAGTAAAATATGTGAGCATGAAGTATTTTTGAAATACCCTTAAGTGTTCCCTTAATATTTTATCATATACATTTCTCCAATTTCAACTAACATTGACTTCTTATTTATATATTATTTGCAATTTTACCACTTTCAGGCAGATAAGTTCAAGCACATGCCACATTAGAAGAAAATATTTTTCTTTATTATCCCAAGTACCAAGTATTGCCTCCTGGGAAATAACTTATATATAAGGAATTTTTTTTTTTTTTTTGTCTTTTTGAGACAGGGTCTCACTATGCAGTTGAGGCTGGCCTTGAGCTCACTTTTGTAGCCCAGGCTGGTCTCGAACTCACACTGATCCTCCTGCCTCGGCCTCCCGAGTGCTGGGATTACAGGCGTGCGCCACCATGCCCGGCTAAGAAATTTTTAGTGATTAAAATAAAAATCATTATCAACAAATTGAAAATTTAAAAGGCAACCACAATATAATACTTAGAGTATGTTTTACCATTCAGTTAACGTATATTAAGTTAACAGGTATTTGGTAAAATAGAGAAATTTCAGATTTTAGTCTGATAAACTTTTCATTCATATACCTTGTTCATAGTATCATTCAAAGATTTTGTTTTATTTATCTATAAAATATTACTAATGACAATTGAAAAATTTTAATTCCATATCCATTGATATAAGCACTTCTTTCACTTAGGTTCAGAGAGAGTTCATAAATCAATCACTTAACCCCATACCTAGCTCTAAGAGTGGTTTGAAGTGGTTTCATAGTTAAAATTTCCAGCATCAAAACATTGATAATGGGGACTGGGGAGATAGCTCTATGGCACAAGCACCTGCTACAAAAGTGAGCTCAAGGCCAGCCTGAACTGCATAGTGAGACCCTGTCTCAAAAAGACAAAAAAAAAAAAAAAAAAAAAAAAAAAAAAAAAAAAAAAAAAAAAAAAAAAAAAAAAAAAAAAAAAAAAAAAAAAAAAAAAAAGCAACTGTGAAATTTGAAGTGTCAATTCTCTTATTTTGACTCTTTAGCATTGCACCCATTATTTCAGGCCTATTATCTTTACATATAAATTTTAGAATCAGTTTGCCAAAATCCCAAAATAAAAAGAGATGGGATTCTGACTTGGGTTGTACAGATTGATTGCTCTAGATGAGAAAGCTGACAACATAGCAGTGTTAATCCCGCCGATGCATGAATATGAAATATCTCTCTATTTGGCTATTCTTTGATTTTGATCAAAACTATTCTTAAATAGTTTTTAACTGTTTATGAAGTAATGTTTTGCCTTTAACTCAAATTTCAGTTGTTCTTGGTTGACATATAGGAAAACAGTTGCTTTTGTGTAATGGCATGTGTCCTGTGACTTTATTATAGTTTGCTACAATAGCAAAGGCTTTGCTATTATTGTTATTATTTGACATTAAAGAATGTTTTCACATAGATAATCGTGCCATCTGCGATCTGTCATCTTTTTTCCTTCCCATCCTGTATCATTTTTCCTCCTTTCCTGCCTCGTTGAATTAGCTAAAATTTTATGTGCAGCATTAAATAGGGGTAGTGAGAAGAGATACAACTGGCTCATTCTCAGTCTTTGGGGAAAAGCATATAATTTATTACTATTAAGGCAATTAATTCGCATTATTGTAGATGACTTTTATATTAACAAAGCTCTCCTTTACTCCTACTTTTTTGGCAGTTTGTAGCAAGAAAGAAGGCTTAATTTTGCTAAATTTTGTTCTACATATTCATATGATCATATGAAATTTGATTGTGGGGCCTTTGATGATTACATTAACGGACTTTTCAAAGATGAACCAGTCTTGTGCGTGGTGAATTTGTTTTGTTTGAGCATAATTTTTAATTTCTCTTGAAATTATTAACCATGATTTATGAAGATATTGTTGAAGACATTGATGTTCATGAGAGGTTCCTGATCTTCTATGCCTGCTATTTATATTAATCTGGTTTTAGGGTAAAATTGCTTTTATAGAATTAGTTAAGTTTTACAGAATTATTTCATTGTGTTTCTTTTTCTTTTTTGTTTTTTTTGTTTGTTTGTTTGTTTTGTTGTTTTAGAATGATACTCTCACTGTTAGTGCTAATATATGCCTGCTTCCTTTGATGGTGAAGTATCTAGCAGATAGAAAATGTACACTCCTGGGTGTGTCTGCTGGGAGTCATAGAGGGTATCCTGATGTCCTGGGTCCAGGCCCTCAACCCTTGCTCTCTGACGCTGATCCCCTTCTCCATTTCTGGGCTTCCCTGAACTGACCTGTTTTGGTTCACCATGTGCCCCGCCCAGGAGGTTTCAGCTGTAGAATCTGCCTACCATGTACTGAATCTTCTGAAAGTGTAAGCCAGATTAAGATTATTTAAATTATAGGAACCAGTTACTGTGTCTTAATTACAAGAAAGCTGCCTAACACACATAGTGTAGAGAATGCATGCCATTTATTTCTTAAGGATTTAGACTTTAGCAGGGAAGTCACTTAAGCCACGTCCTTTCTATTTAGGGTGGTTGTTAATAGTGTCATTCATTTCCTTAGTAGATATAGACCTACTTGGATTACATGTTTTACCTTATATCAATTTTTATTCATTATGTCTTTCAAGGAATTGGTCCATGCTATGTAATTTATCAGATTTGTGGGCCATAAAGTCATTCACAGTATTTCCTTATTATCTTTCTAATGTTCAAGAGATTAATCCATCATTTCTGATATTAGAAATTTGTATTTTCTATTTCTATTATTTTCTCTTCCTAGAGATTCATCAACAGTATTGATCCTGTCAGAAAAACATCTTTTGGATTCATTGACTTTTTTCTCATTTTATTGTTCTCAATTTTATTACTCTTTTATTTTATTTTTATTAGTATATGTTTGTGATGACAAATACACTTATCCTAGAGTCTTGGTCTATATACATATTTTATATGGCTCTTCATTTTCTAAAGGTGGAAGTTTAGTCTATTGATTTTAGGCTTTTCTTCTTTTCTAACATAAGATTTAACACTATAAATTTTCCTGTAGGCACTGCTTTTGCTGATTCTATTGACTTTCATGTTATCTTTCAACCTTGTTCAGAATGTTTTTAACATAGACCTTTGGTATTTATTCTCCAAATAAGATTTTCTAGATTTCTGTGATGAAATTATAGTTGAATTCTATTGTATTCTTGGGGCATACTTTTAGCACTCTAAGTTTATTTTATGGACCAGTATGTGATCTACCTTTTTAAATATTCCATGTGACCTTGAGAAAAATGTATAGCCCTCTGTTGTTAGATGAAATATTCCATAAACTTCAATTAGATCCAGTCAATTAACAGAGATGCTTGCTTAAGTTATATCCTTACTAATTTTCTGCTTGTTAGACCCGGCAATTATAAGAGGATGTTGAAATCTCTGGCTTTAATAGGGGATTCATTCATTTCTCATTATGACTTTTTCCATCTTGGCTCATGTACTTTTGTACTCTTGGTAGAGATATACTCATTAAGAATTGCTATCATTTCTTGGAGAACTGACCTCTTTGTCATTATGCAATGCTCTTCTTAATCCTTAATAATTTTATTCACTTAGAAGTCTTCTTTTTCTGAAATTAATATTGCTATTTTAACTCTTTAGTTAGGCTAGCATAGTGTACATTACTCTGTTCCTTTACCTTAAATTTGTTTTTTTAAGCTCGTATTTAATTTATGATTCATGTAGATGGCAGAGCTGTGGATCTAACTTTGTATCCACTCTGTCAGCCTGTTTTTAATTGTTATCTTTAGACTTTCCACATTTCCTGGAATTATTGGTATGGTAAGATTGACATCTACTGTATTTGCAATATTTTTTCATTGTATTTTTTGGTAGTTGCTTCTTTTTCTGCCTTCTCAAGTTTGAATTGTCATTTTATATGATTTTTTTTCTTCTTTAAATATATCAGTTACTTTTTAATATTTCAATGGTCTCCCTAGGGTTTGTAGAGCACATTTATAAACAATCTAAGTCTACTTTCAAATAATGTTATATTATAATCCATATGTAGCTCTGGTTACCTTATATCAAAATATTTTCCATTTCTTTTCTCTGATGCTTTATAACTTTCCTATCATTCATTTCACCTATCCATCAGCTGTAATCACTAAGATCATCATTATTACTATGAACAAAACCATCCGTAATATCAATCAAGAATGATAAAATTAAAAGATATTACATTCGTGTAGGGGAGATAGATCAGGGGCATAAGTGCCTGCATGGGAAGTGTAAGGACCGCCCCAATACTGCATGCCCTGCCAACCCCACCCCAGGCACACCCTGCTGGCCACCATAACTGGACATGGTGGTGTACACCTGTAATCCCAGTGTGGAAGAGGCTGAGACAACAGGATCACTAGGATCCAAGCTGCGTAGCAAGGCCCTATACCAAATAAATAAAGAAGTAAAAAAGATTTAAAAAATGATTTTCAAGGGACCAGGCAAATATCTCAGTGGATTAAAGTGCCTGCATCAGGCACAGGAGCTGGTGGTTCGATCCCTGGGCCTGCCATGCTGGCCCTGACCCTAGGGCACACTCAACTGGCAATTGAGACTGGGTGTGGTGGTGTACGCCTGTAATCCCAGCTCTTGGAAGACTGTAAACATTTAAATCACTGAATCACTATGAGTCTGATTTAGTAGTGAGACCCTGAACACCCTATAGGCTATTGCCTGAAGCACAAACACAGACACACACATTACTTTAAAAAACATAACAGCATTCATTTGTTTATATAGTTCTAAACTTTTCATTTATATCCTTTTTGTTCTTTCTAAACAACTTTTTTTTTTTGCTCATCAGCCTGCCCTGGGGGTGGGGTTGGCACAGCATGTAGTGCCAGGGATCAAACTGTGGTCCTTGTGGTTGCCCAAGCTTGCCTAAGCAGGCACTTTAGACCACTGAGCCATTTCACCGGCCCCTCTAACCAACTTTTAACATTTCTTTAAAGTTAGATTTACTAATGACAAATTCCCCAGCTTTTGTTTATCTGATAGAATTTTCATTATTGACTTTTGAATGATAATTTCACTGGACACAAAGTTTTAAACAGACATGTGGTTTTATTTTGAACATTAAAGATTTCACTCCCGGGGCCCGGCGGGATGGGTCAGTGGTCTAAAGCGCCTGCTTAGGAAAGCTTACGCGGCTGCAGGGACCGCGGTTCAATCCCCGGCACCACATGCTGCGCCAGCCCTGCCCTCGGGGCGGGCTGAGCCGGCCATGAAAATGAGTGAATAAACAAACAAGGGTTCTGAAACAAGAAAAAAATAATAATGAATAAATAATAAAAAATTATTAAAAAAAAAAAAAAAAAGATTTCACTCCCGATTTTTCACTGTCCTATAAGCAAGAAGCCTGGTTTATAAGCATGATTTCTTCTAAGCATACTCTATGATGATTCCTTAATTTGAACTCTAAAATTTTGACCCTCAAAACCGTAATATTAAAGTGTTTGCTGCTATAAGTCATTACATGTATAATAATTTACTTCAGCGACAATACCAACCTAATATGCTGGTTCAGGTCATCAATATCCTTCAGCTTGAATATAATCTTACTGATAATTCTGTATCGAGGCTTACCCTTCTGAAATCTTTCTTGAGAACTGCTATCAGAAAGATAGATTTAAAACTAGACTTTGAAGTAATTTAGTTTTATTTCCTAAAATTCTGAAAGATAAAAAATAAAGACCAAACATCATAGCATCGTAGTGTGGAGTATGTATTTTTTCAATATAGGAGATTGAGCCCAGGGACTTTGAACTGAACTATATTCTCCAACCTTTTCTTTCTTTTAATGGAACAGGGTCTTACTAAGTTGTTAAACTGTCCAACTGGACTTGAACTTGCAAGCCTCCTGCTTCCCCTCCTAGGGTGCTGGGATTTTAGGCATCTGCCACCATGTCTAGCTATCTCTCTTCTTTATTCAGCTTAATATTTTCCCATACATTTCATCTTCCCATAACATCATGGAAGTTATTAGTCAAAATTTTATTAGATAAGTTCCTCTGGTATTGAGCAAATGGAAATAAAATCTGAGTACCCAAAACTGGACTCGATCTATGGGGTTCTGGATTAACAACTGACAAACTACAGGGAAACAAGGATAATTTCTCTAAAAAAAAAAAAAAAAAACTGGCCTTAGCAGTAACATCAGCTATCACTTAACTTATTGCTATGTGTCTGCTTAAGATTTAGGTTTTCTGAATCAGAAGTGGAATTCTTGCTTTTCTCCAACCTCACTACTTCCCTGGACCAACTATGTGGTCAGAAAAAGTAGAATGGCACAACTTGCCCATTCCTTTGGCCCAAGAATAAGGTGTATAATACAAAGACAAAGAAGAAAATCTATTACACAAAGACAAGAATACCATAACTACTATGTGACAATTCCATACCATCCCTATCCTTTTTATGTAGACTATTAATACCAGATCCTCTTCTTTCTACTTCAGTAACGCCATAGTTTTAATTTTATCTTAACTTAAAACTCATTTCATTGACATGCTCTACTCATTATATTATGTTATATTACATTACATTACATCACATTCTGCATGCTCCATGCTATGATGCTATGATGTTTGATCTTTATTTTTTATCTTTCAGAGTTTTAGGAAATAAAACTAAATTACTCTACATATATGTTAGTTTCCCCAACTAAGCTTTAGATTCGTGGTTTCCTATATTGGTTTTGTACGACTAGAACTGCTCCCTCCTTTGTTTAAACTTTACTTTGTTTTCTTCAGTTTTATGTATGATATCAAGGCACTAATGTATAGAAATAAGGCAGAGATGGTGAATATTCAGTAGGGGAACCTATTTCCCAAACTTTAAATCATCCTTATGTACTAGTGTAGGGCTGAGCTCTGTAAATACGCCAAGTTGGCTTTGTGGAATTCTAAGGTAACTATGCTCCATCATGCTTATGAAAATCTTCAAGACCCACTCTCACATTCTGTACTCCAAGATGGTAAGATTTCTGCTTGGGCCTGTAACTATCATGAGAAACAAATGTGAATGGAGAAAAATATGGTGAATAAAAACTTATGCACGAAGATTATAAAATCTATGTATGCAAACTGGTGTGTTATCAAAAAAACATAAAATACACTATTAGATGAAAAGCAAATCACATTTATCCCCTTAATAATTGTAAAATTTTTAAATATGTAATAAAAATTTATTAACAAATATAAAATATTTAGAAGACACAACTCATGCCATTCTCTTTTTGAAAAGAAACATTTTTATTCATGGCTAAAAAACAAGCAAAATCATTGAAATATATGAAACAATAATTTTGGAATCACTGGTCTTAGAGCAAGAAACCTCATTTATACTTGAGAGAATCAAAGCAAATAAGAAGAGCTCTATGATGGATGTCATTTCCTAGAATAGAAATTGATACAGGTTTCCCCCAGAAAAGACCAGCCTAGAGGGAGCCTAGCAGAACAGATGAGCTGAACAGAGGGAGATGAGAGACTAAGGAGACCAAAGGACCAGAAATCAAAAGATAGAAGAATTGTATAGAGGGAGAACTCAGTGACCTCCAGAAGGGCCCACACGCATGAGGAGCTAATGTCCACAGAACCAGAAGCAATGTCTGTTTCTACCAGTCCAAGTACATAGAACCTCATGAGCATAAGAAGTAGTACACAGAAGGTCTTGGCTCACCGCTGGTCAATACATGACTTCATTTCTACCTAAAAAAACTAGAAGGAAAGTCTAATGGACAGTGTTACATTCACTGTGTTACATAGCAAAGATCAAGACTATTTACAAATATAAAAATGTATCTAGCACTCAAAAAGTAAAATTCAAAATAATCCCTGTCATAGGAAAAAAAAAAAAAAAAAAAAAAAAAAAAACTGCAGGCCAGGGAGATAGCTTGGTTATCTAGTCACCTGCCTGACAAGTGCAAGGATATGGATTCGATCCCTGACACTGCATGCTGTGCCAGCCCCACGCTGAGCTGGCCACCGAAACCAGGCATGGTGGCATATGCCTGCAATCCCAGTTCTGGGAAGACTAAGACAGGAGAATCACTATAAGCCTGAGCTGTGTAGCAAGACCCTATACTAAATGAATGAATAAATAAATAAATAAATAAGAGGTGTTTTTTTGTTTGTTTTTTTTTTTTTTTTGTGGGACCACGTTCAAAGTCACAACCTTGCACTTTCCAGGCAGGCACTTGTGATCTTGAGCTATCTCCCTGGCCCCTAAATAAGATATTTTTAAAAATTAAAAAGAGCTATATTAAAAGACACTACAGATGTGTTCAGTTGGAAAAATAGAAAAAGAAAATCCATAACAGGGAGAGAAGATCATCTTCCATATGCCTAAAAAGTTAAATGTTCAAATATAAGTGATAAAAAAAGATTCAAAGCATACAGGGATAAAGCACAAGTTAGACATGGTGGAGAAAAAGCAATAAACATGAAGAATAATAAAAATGATCCAAAATTGAATGCAAATGAAATAAAGATGAAGTAATAATTTAAAATGCATGGAAGGTTAGCGTACCTATAGAAAAATTTCACTTTACTTAACTTACTTGGAAATTAACTAGATAAATGGCACTGTATTTAGAAGTCATATGCCTGAGTCAAAGATATGTGTTCTTGAATTCAGAATGTCTGAAGAACTCTCAAAAATTATTATTTAAAAAGTCAATTTTTAAAATAAAAGGGGGGAAATCTGAAGAACTAGCCTGCCAAAGAAGATGATAGATAGATAGATAGATAGATAGATAGATAGATAGATAGATGATAGACAGACAGACAGATATCCCATATGTTTTTAATGCCTAATATGGAAAAATAAAACCATTGATTTCAAGCATTGGAGATGATATGGATTAATTAAAATTCTTGCACACTGTTGATAGGAATGTAAAATTGTGTAAGCAAAAGTCTGGAACATTTTAAAACTTTTAATTGAAAAGTCTTAAATTAAGTAAACACTTTAAAGTGAAAAACGTACAGTCACATAATCCAGTAATTTCACTCTTGAATACTTGTGAAAAAATTAAAGTATATGCATGTAAAAAGACACAACCATAATCACAACATTGTAATAGTAAAAGCCTGACACTAATTCAAATATCCACTAACGTGGAAGTGAATACACAAATGTAGATATGTAGTAGAAGCTACATTATAGAGACTATAAGTGACAAGGTATTTTCAGGCAGGAGAAAACCAAGTAAACAGACACCAGGTCCTGTTCCTCTCCCCACTCTCCCAAAAGGGTGAAGTACAGTCCCACTAAAGGTTGTCCATGTGTCTCAAAAGAGTAACAAAAGAGGCGCTCCAAAACCTGCATAGTTTCAAATAGTGATGAATCATTAAACATGCAATGTTAAATTCTCAAAAGAGGAAAATGGCTCATATAAAGTGAGAAGGGAATCAGAAGGAATTTTGAAGCTTACCATGAGCCAAGAGTTAAAAGAAATTTAATGGGCTGGATGAAGTAGATCAGTGGGGAAGTCTTTGCTTAGTGGGTACAAGGCCCTCAGCTGAATCCTTAAAAGAGAGGGAGTAGGAGAGAGAGAGAGAGCGAGAGAGAGAGAGAGAGAGAGAGAGAGAGAGAATGAAGCGAGGAAAGAAGACAAAGAAATGTAGCCATATGTACAAACTATAAGTCAAAAAATATAAAAAAACAAAAAATGGAAATAATGAGAAAAATATAAGTACATATAGCTATCATACCTTTTCCAAGAGTGCTTTTTGTGTATAAAAATTACTTGATCAAAATAGAAAATATAGTTTTAGATATAAAGAAATGAAATTTATTTTAAAGAGAGCATATGAGTTGTTAATATGTGAGAAATGGTACACAAAAAATAGTAAAAAAGGACAATAGAAGAATTTACTTTTATTGAAAGTAAGCACTTATGTTTATTATTTGACCAATCTTGAATACCTATATTTATTAATCTGAACAGCTGATTTGACAGTGAAAATATGTAATACAACAATCATTATTAAATTTTTATTTTTGTTTTGAAGTTCCATGCCAAATGTGTTGTTATTACTCTATTTCTGTCTTTGTTTCTACTATTTGTTTTTACTCTTTAAAATAAAATTAAAGGGGCCAAGGAGATAGCTCTGTGGCACAAGTGCCTGCCTGGCAAGTGCAAGGTCATGAGTTTGAACCCTGGTCCCACCAAAAAAAATAAATAAATAAATAAAATAAAATTAAAACTAAGTAAATAAACTTAAAAAATTAAAGAATAAATTAAAGATCTAAAGATAAATTATTAAAAAACTAAAGTAAGAGTAGTTATATGGATAAGCACATAAACTTTAAAAATGCCACTAAATTTTTTTTTTTTTTTCCTTTTTGAGACAGGGTTTCACTATGCAGTTCAGGCTGGCCTTGAGCTCAGTTTTGTAGCCCAGGCTGGTCTCTAACTCGCACGGATCCTCCTGCCTCAGCCTCCCGAGTGCTGGGATTACAGGCGTGAGCCACCACGCCCGGCTAACCACTAAATTTTTAAGAACAGAAAAAAAGCTGCTTAGTATTTTTACTTTGATATTCAAAGTCACTCACCTGAAATCTCTGAAATGATTTCAATTGAAGTAATGAAACAACTCCAGGCAAGTGTAGAGAAAAATAAGAATAGAAATAATCTCTCAGTTAAAAAAAAAAAAAAAAAAAAAGAAATGAGGGGGCCAGCCAAATATCTCAGTGGATTAAGGCAATCAGGTTCAGGGGCTGGGTGCTTAATTTCTGGGGCTACCCTGCCACCACCCAGGGTGCACTGAGATAGCAATTGACACCGGGCGTAGTACCGCATACCTATAATCCCAGCTCTTGGGAGGCTGTAAACAGGTATATCACTGAGTTGGATCTAGTAGTGAGGCCCTGAACACCCTGTAGACCCTTCTAAAAAATAAATAAAGAGGAGAAAGAAAGAAAGACCATAATGAAAGAATTGCTCACCATATCTAAAAAGGACATTTATAAGAAAAATTTAGGAGTATAGAAAAATGATGAAAACATTGAATAACAACATAGGGGGAAAATGGAAGGTATGATACAGATTGAAAGACATATTTAGGAAATAAAAATTTCATTAAAAGCTGACAAGACCATAAAAATGTAATGGGAGATACATTTTCAGACCTTGAAGACATCATTTCAAATAACAACCAGAAAAGAAAATACATCTTAAAAATAACAAGAAACCAGGAAATAGTAATTTAATATCTACAAGATGATGCAAAGATAAATAACGACGTAAGACTAATAGATGTCAAGCAACAAAAAGGAATGAAATAAAAAGATTTTTTGCAGAATATCAAAACACTCCCCAAGCATGGGCAAAGAATATGACATACAGCTAAGTGAGGAGCATAGAACTCCAGTTAGCATGAAATAAGACAAATCTACTCACAGATATATAATAATGCATATTCCAAAAATTCAACACTTTAACAACATATTACAAGCTGTTAAAGAAAAGAAACAGGTCATATGTAAAGGAAAGTTCATCAGAATCACAGCAGATTTCTCAGCTTAAATTGTCAACTCCAGAAGAGGTTAGACTATTTCAAGTCCTGAAAAGAAACAACAACAAATCAAGTTTCATGTATCCTACAAAATTATCTTTCAAAATGAATGGAGAAGTAAAATATTTCCATGACAAAGAATAACTAAAGAAATTTATGACAAAAAGCTAACCCTACAAAGAGTAATGAAAACTATCCTAGAAAGACATAACAAAGATTACAATTCAAAGAACAACAACAGAAAGAAACTACTAAACAGGAAAAGCAATTAAACATGGAAAAAGTAGGAAATCCATAGCAGGAAAATAACATGACAAAGATAAGCAAATACATATCAATTATAAGCACCAGTGAAAATGGCCTCAATTCACCAACTAAAAGAAATATGCTGGCAGAATAAATCAAGAAACAAAATCCAACAATATACTGTATAAAGAACCACATTTAGCTCAAAAGGAAATTCATAGGCTGACAGTCAAATGATAAGAAATAGTACTCCAAGCCTGAGGAACTCAGGAACTGCAGGGATAGCTGTTCAATTTTCAGACAATATGAACTTCAAGCAAAGAACGATCAAACAAAATACAGAAGGTCACTACATACTTTTTAAGAGGAAAGCACAAGAGGAAGGGGTAATAAGCATAAATTTGTGCTCACTAAATATGGGAGCAGACAATTATATGAGACAAATTTTGAAAGACAGAAAAATCAAATAAACAATAACACAGTCTTGGGCCTGGGAGATAGCTCAGTAGAATAAGCCCTGGCTTGGCAAGTGCAGGGTCCTGAGTTCAATTTCCAGTACTGCAATCAATCAATCAAAATAAATAAATAAATAAATAAATAAATAAATAAATAAATAAATATCACAATGTTAACAGGGAGCCTTAACATCCCATTGTCTCAAAGAAACAAATCAAATAGACAAAAAATTAGCAAAAAGAACCTAACCAAACATTTGAAAAAATGGACTTAATAGAGACCTACAGTTTTCCACTTAACAGCTTCTTAATATATACATTCTTTTCAGCTATAAATGAGATGTTCTCTAAAGTAAAAGATTAGTCCATAGGACATGCTTAAGTAAATTCAAGGGAATTGACATAATCCATGCATATTATCTGACCATAATGCAATATAAATAGAAATCAACAAAAAAAGAAACTGCAAGAACTCCATAAACGTATGGAAATTAGATAACATCCTCATGAACAACCAATGGGTCACAAAGGAAGTTAAGGAAGAAATTAAAAAATATTTTAAATCCAATGAAAACTCAAACATAATTTATCAGAATTTGTGGAACACAATAAATAGTTGCTCTCAGAGAGAAATTCACAGTGGTGAATTTGCATGTTAGGAAAATAAAATGAAAATAAATAAATACTCAAATGCTGCACCTCAAGCTTCCAGAAAAAGAAGAGGAAGACAAACCCTCAGCCCAAAAAAGGGAGGAAATTTTAAAGATCAGAGCAGAATTTAATGCAACTGAAAAAGAGTAGACAACACAAGAATTAATGAACCGAAGAGTTGGTTCTTTAAACGAATAAATAAAATTGATAAGCCTATATCCAAACTATTAAAGAAAGGAAAGGAAAAAAAACACACAATTTAAAATAATACAGAATGAAAAAGGTGAAATTACTACACATCCTGTGGAAATTCGTAAGATCATCAATACCTACATCAAAAACCTTTACTCTCATAGGATAGAAAATAGAGATGAAATAAATAGATTTCCAGATATGTATAGGTTACCAAAATGGAATCAAGAAGATACTAAAAACTCTGAATAACCAAATATCCATTAAGGACATTGAAAATATGATGATGATGATGATGATGATGATGATGATGATGATGATGATGATAATAATAATAATAATAATAATATAAACTTAACAGCAAAGAAAGGCTCAACTCCTAACAGATTTACAGCTGAATTCTGCAACATATTTAGAAAAGATTTTATCACAATGCCCTTCAATGAAACTGAAAAGGAAGAAATTCTTCCTAACTCATTTCTGAAGGCAAGTATACACTGGTACCAAAATCAGAGAAATACCCGAGCCAGCAAGAGAATTACTGGCCAATCTCCATAATAAAAATAGATGAAACACTTCTCAATAAAATACTAGCAAATAGAATGCAGCAAATCATCATGAAGATTACACATAATAGCTATGTGAATTCAGCCCATGCATGCAAAGATGATTCAACACATTCAGATTTATAAATACAATTTATCATATCAACTGAGATAAAAACAAAAACTATATGATCATCTCAATAGACACAAAACAAGCCTTAACAAATTCTGACATTCATTCATGATAAAAATCCTACAGAAAATTGGACTAGATGGCCTTTACCTCAATCTGACAAAAGCTTTCTATGACAACCAGCCAACATCATTCTAAATGGAGAATAAAGAAAGCTTTCACTTTAAAATTAGTTGTGAGACAAGGATGTCTACTGTCACCACACATAGTTCTAGAAACATCAGACAGGGCAATTAGACAAAAAAGAGAGAGAGAGAGAGAGAGAGAGAGAGAGAGAGAGAAATAACAATTGGAAAGGAAGAAGTGAAATTATCATTATTTGCAATTGGCATGATACTTTACAGGGAATACACAAAAAACTTCTCCAAGAGACTCCTACAGTTAATCATCAAATTTAGTAGCATAGCAATATATAAAGTCAACACCCTAAATCAATTTCTATACACAGACAAGAAACTCACTGAGAGAGAAATTACAGAAAAAAACACTATGCAATAGGATCCCAAAATATGAAATAATTAAGAATTAATCTAACAAAGGAAGTAAAAGATCTATACAATGTATACAATGAAAATTGCATTATTCTGAAAAAAGAGACAGAGGAGGATTGCAAAAAATGCAAAAACATTCCTTGCTCATGAATAGGAAGAACCAACACTGTGAAAATGGCTATACTCCCAAAAATGTTATGCAGATATAAAGCAATCACCATCAAAATACCATCTGCATACCTCACAGATATAGAGAAAACATTCCAAAAATTCATTTAGAGCCAGTGAGATGGCTCAGCGCTCTAATGTGCCTGCTTAGGAAGGCTTAGGCAATCTCAGGGACCACGGTTCAATCCCCAGCACCACATGCTGTGCCAGACCCACCCCCAAGGAAGGCTGAGCTGGCCAATAAATAAATAAATAAATAAATAAATAAATAAATAAATAAACTCATTTAAAACCAAAAAAGATCTAGCATATCAAAGGCAATCCTGAGAAACAAAGGAAATGCAAGAGACATCACAATCCCTGACTTGAAAGTATACTATTAAGTTACTATGATAAAACAAGCATGATACTGGGAGAAAAAAAATGACTCTAGGGTTGATGGAACAGAAGAATGCAGACACACTTATAAACATACTCAGACACCCTATCTTTGACAAAGGGTTCAAACGCGTTCACTGGAAGAAAGATAACCTCTTTAACAAACGCTGCTGGGAGAAATGGCTTTCCGCATGCCAAAAACTAAAACTAGGTATAGTTCTATCAACATGCACTAACCTTAAGTCAAAATGGATTAGTGATCTAAACATTAAAACAGAAACATTAGATCTCTTGGAAGAGAAAGTAGGTAGATTCCTGTCAGACATAAGTGTCAGAAGAGAGTGCATGAACAAAAACCATCAGAAATACTTCAATGAATCAATAACTGTGATTCATCTTATTGAGAAGTTTTTTGTATATCAAAAGAAATCACCAACAGAATATACAGAAAACCCACAAACTGGGGAGACATTTAACCAACAGTTACTTGGACAAAGACTTCTCTGATTGATTAATTGATTGATTGATTGACTACCTGACTGATTGATGCAGTACTGGAGATTGAACACAGGACCTTGAGCTTGCCAGGCAGGTGCTTATGCCACTTAGCTATATCCCCAAACCAAGACAAAGGACTTCTATCTATAATAAATGAACTAAAAAGTCAGGTCCTCAAAACTGAAAAGTCCAACCTGAAAATAAGCATCTGAGATGAACATGCACTTCTCAGAGAAAGAAATACAACTGGCAAACAAATACATGAAAAAACACTCCAATGCACTGGTCATTCAAGAAATACAAATTAAAACGACACTGTGGTACCACCTCCCAACAGAAAGAACAGCTATCATAAAGAAATCAACTAATGACAAATGATGGAGAGGCCATGCGGAAAAATGAGCACTTCACCACTGTGGCTGAGAGTGCAGATTGGAGCAATCTCAACGGATATCACTGTGGAGATTCCTGAGAACACTAGGGTTAGAAGTCCCATTCAGCCCAGCTAATCCCCTTCTGGGTATTTTTCCAGAATGTTCTTTTTTAATGACTCACTCAGCCTGCCCTGGGAGTAGGACTGGCACAACATGTGGCGCTGGGGATCAACCAAACCACGGTCCCTACAGTTGCCTAAACTTTCCTAAGCAGGCACTTTAGACTGCTGATCCATCTTGCCAGCCCCTCTAGAAAAATTAAAGTGATCTTACCACATTGATATATGTGCACCCACATTTGTAGCTATGGAATTTCAAAAAACCCCAATGCCCATCAATTAAACGACGGATAAAAAAAGATGTGACATATTTATGCAATAGAGTATGACTGAGCTATACAGAAAGATAAATTTGATAATTTTACAGGTACACGGATGCAATTAGAAGCTGTACTCATAAGTCAAATAAGTCAAACCCACAATACAATGTAAACATTGTACTGACTTCCTAGTGTTAGAACCTGAAAAGGTATATGAAATCTGAAGGGTACAATAGGTACAGTAAAAGCGCAAGAAACTGAGCCACAGAATAAACAAATGGGGTGAGGGAAAGGAGAAAAGGAAGGAGAAAAAGAAAGGGGAAAAACATGTACAGATATACACGTGACAGCTAAGATGACTGTACTGCTAATCTCTATTGGTTTGTTTTTTTTTTTTTTTTTCTTTTTTTGAATGTAGAGGTTAATGCTTAAAATTTTACTTTGACCAATTTTACATGTTTATATCTGGTAATCTGAACAACTACATTAAAGAAATTATGTGCACAGTAACAACCACTATTGAATATGTATTATCTCTAGAATATTACATTTTGAAATTGTACATCATTTCTAATGTCTCACCTATTAAGTTTTCTATTTCCTTTAAAATAAAAGAAAATATTTTTATTTTGGGGCTTCTAATAGAGAGATTTCATTTGGATTCCCTTTTAAATTATTTTATACCAATAAACCAGTTCCATGAAAATGAAATAAGAAAAACATTTTAATAAAGTGGAAACAGAATAGGCAAAAACCGCTGGGATCTCATCATACTGGAAAGTTTCTGCATGTCAAAAGAAATCATCAGTGCAGTGAAACGACAACCCACAAACTGGGAAAAAAATCATAACCAACAATCACTCAAACAAATATCTAAATTACATAAAAACTTAAAAGAATGGTCCCCAAAATTTAAAGATCCATTCCAAAAAATGGGCATGTGAGATGAATATATACTTCTCACAAGACGAAATATGAGTGGCAAGTAAATACATTTAAAAAAATGTTCCACAATACTGGCCATTTGAGGAATGCAAATTAAAACAACATTGAGATACCATCTCACCCCAGAAATAAATTAAGCAATAACAAATGCTGGAGAGGCTGTGGGGGAAAAAGACTCTTTCTCCACTACTGGTGGAAATGTAGATAGTACAACCACTATGGAAATCAGTTTAGAGACTCCTCAAAAAACTAGGACTAGAAATCCCATTCAATCCAGCTTTTCTCTTTCTGAAAAAAAAAAAAAAAAAAACAGCTGAAAAGATCATATCATAGTAATGTATGTGCACCCATATTTATAGCAACACAATTTACTATAGACAAATCTTGGATACAACCAAAATGTTAATCTCTCAGGAATGGATGAAAAAGGTGTGGTATTTCTATACAATGGAGTACTACTCAGTTATAAAATCAAACTCAAATGCTTCATAGGTAAGTGGTTGCAACTAGCAGCTGTACTCTTAAATGAAATAAATCAGACCCACTTGTAGAAATATCATATTGTCTCCCTAGTATAAGAATCTGAAAGGTATAATAGATATAGTAAAATGGAAAGAAACTGAACTTAAGTATTAAACAATGAAAAAAGTAAGCGAAAAGATAGGGAAAAAATGGAGGGAAAAACATGCGAGTATATATACAGGATGGCTGAAATGATTGCACTTGTAATTTCCATCAGTTCTTTTTGAAAATAACAGTGATGTTTAGAATTTTCACCTTGCCTAATTCTGTATGCTGATATCTGTGATCTGAGCAACTACATCAAGAACTGCAATGCATAATACAAAATCCATAGTTGAATTCCTCTCATCTGGATCTTCTAAATGTGTACCATTCCTAATGTCTTATCAATTATTATACTCTTCTTAAAACAAATGCAAACAAAAAGACAAGGAAATAAATTAAGATTTCTTGAAATCAAGCACCAGTATTCAGTTATATTCCCAGTCTTGCATCACTGTATCTGTTCATCTGCACAACAGATTTGGTAATAAAAATAAGTAATATAACAAACGTTGTGAATGAGGTATTACTGTTTGGAAAATCTGTAGCATATGCATTGTTGTATGTTACCATGTTTCTGTCTTTTTTTAATTTGTTTTTGCTTCTGTTTTTACTCTTCAAAATAAAAAATAAAAATAATTGCAAAAATAAAAAAGAATAGGCAAAACCAAGATAGGAAGAAGCTTTAAAACATTCATTCAAGATCATACACAGTACACACAGGAAGGTAAAAGAGATGATAATGAACTTAGGGTACAAATACGATGCAACCTAAACATTGCTGGTTTCCCAGTAAGTACGTATCACAACAAATAAGACAGAAAAGTTTTCAGTGATATAATAGACGAAATTTTTCTGAAATTAAAGAACATGATATTCACTTTATAGTAAAATAAACTCTAAGTAATAATTCTGTTATCAATAAGGAAGACTAATAAATGGGGTAAAATTATATTTTCCTACAGAAAAGAAAAGGTTTGAGTCATTGCAGAAGAGGAAAAGGTTACATCCTACCAATGGAATTGGAGAAATCTTCATGTTCTGAATCTTAGTATAAATATGACTTGAAAACTGGATCCCTGTTCAAGCTTCACCTGATTCTAATGTAAAGCTATTCTTCTCACCAACTAATTTTCCTGCAGGTATTTTCTCAACTCTTGTCTCTGTTCTTGTGAATCCCATTCTCTTATAAATCAGTTGCCCTGCATCTCCTTCACAAAATGTTTTTACAGCATTCTCATACATACCAGCTCCATAAGGAATGACAGGAAAGGAAATATCTTAAATTCTACTGTTTTCTTTTTACACAACAATGTCAGTTGAATTGTGATTGTCGTGTAGTCCATGACATCTGAATATATACTTCCAATATTGTTCCCTCATTCATATGCCCGAATTTATGATTTTTATGTGTGAAATCATTCCTTAATTTTTATTGCTGACACAAAAACAACCGGCATTTTCCACTAGCCTGAAATTTCCATTATTTGTGTTCAATGGCATTCCTGGATTGGAAGAAATGAGGCATTTTATTCATTTAAATTTCACACTGGGAAAGATGCATAGATAAATTAAACTAAACAGGGTACCAAGTAGGTATGGCAAACTCACAACACATATTATAATATTGAAAGTTTGACTTATAAACTTTCACTTTTCACCACATTAAACATTTTGATATCTATAAATCTATGTTTTTAACCTATTCCAGTACCTGAACAAAGGTGCTGAAAAACTCTTACCAATATGATAATCATCATGAATAACTCCAATGTCAAGAGTATCATTTGTCAAACATCCTAGTCCTTGAGTCTCCCTCAATTCCAACGACTCGGTCTCTACTATCGTTTCTGTCAGACCCAAGTCCACATCAGCTGGAATACTACCACCTATAGTAAAAGCAACCAACCACAGAAATCAAGATCCTGTTTGTTACAGCTATGTGAGCAAGGACATCTAATTTCACTGGAAAATAGCTCCCAATCATTTAAATAAAAAAGAAAAGCACTACTAAAAGTCAACTGGACAAATAAAGAGAGTGATCTAATGATGAGAATAAGGTCCTAAAAATGGTAAAGCAAAGTGAAGCTGGAGAAACATCACTTTAGCCATGATACCATTTATAGTATCTTTAATGAAACATCACTGCTAAGTCACTTTGGTACTGCATGTTTGGTCATGCACTTCTTGACTGTCATCCCTTGACTATCCGAACTGGCTACTGCCATTGTCTTAAGGATTTTCCTAGTGACTTCAGTCTTTGAAAGACTAATTCTTCATTTAAAATTCAAGGCAGATGTGTTTCATGCTACCACATCTAGGTATAACCCCCCCCCCATTGCTTTTGCCTCCTAGAAAGTTCAGTTTTCAAAATTTAGTTCTTCTATCTCCTGTAATGGCTTTTGTTTCTCAATTAATACAGGCAATAACATCTTTCTTTGTTTAATTAGTACTTCAGTTATAGCACTTTAAATATTTTATTGTAATTATTTGCTTAACGATCTTATTTTCCTACCAATGACTTTTAGCAAGCTCCCTGTCTGGTTTTCCAGTGTGTCCCTTACCATAGTGCTGGCACAGTAAGATCACATCCTTTTCATTTCACATCACTACTGAGGACTCACCCACGTGATATTTTAAAGGACAATCATATAATTGCATTTATTATGAGAATGCAATTAATTCCTGGATTGGTGTAGAAATATGCCACAATGCAAAAATCAACAGGTTTGAACTGAAAGCACCTATGAGTGGTATAACCTCCACTATATTTAGAGATAGTCTATTGGTTCTGGAAAGTAACCTGTTGAAATATACATGTTAAACATCTAGCTCATAGATTGTCTTAGAGAAGTATAAGTATGCTATTATTCCTTTATATATTGGTACCAGGAAGCAAAGATGCGTTGAAGCAAGCTTAAGCAAAAGCATTTTTGCTGATGGTGGAAGATATGGACTCATGACTCACTGCTGCAAACTCTTCACTGAGGCTGGACATGAAGAGTGGATCTAAGCTTTAGTTAGCTCCAACTACTTTAGAAACAAAACTTCAAACACACTCTCCCTCATGTTCTATCATATGTGACACGGTCCAATGTTTTAGTGGTTTATTTTCACTCTGTGACTTTGGATGTGGTCCCTATAGTCACCATAGTCTAAACTCAGCTTTTGGGGCTTGTCAAGTGTGCCAACTGGGATAGCTGAGTTGATTCTTGATGAGTTAGTTAACCCAATAACTGCAAAACTGTGTGGGCGAAGCTGCTCCTTTTTGTCCCATTTACCAGGATGCATGGAAGTCTCTGTTCTGGCTTCTCCAAGATCAGGAATTAACTTCCCAATAGTCACCTGTATTTCAGAAGATGGCAGGCAGTTTGATCAGGATGGTCCATCAGGGCCTAGACAAAGGGCACTTCCTTGGAAGACAGTGTTTGGGCCAACTCCACAAATATGCTTACTGGACTTCATACATAGAATTTTTCTCCATAATTAAATTAAATCCTGTTGGGGAAAAAAGTCACCTGTATTTTTTTATTTATTGTTACACTTATTATAATTCATTTAATTATATTGAGTCAGTTATGAAAGGAATTATCATTTCTGCCAACTAGCACAACAAACCAAGAGACTTCAAAGTATTGAAGATCAAAAATATGAAACCAAACAACCATAGATATTTATTATGCATCTTTCCTATGTAAAATATAACATGTGAGATTTTCCTTAAGAACTAGCTATCAGAATCTGCCCCGTATTTTGCTTCAGTTGAAAAGATTTGTGTTTTAACATTTCATAGCCTGACACAAAAATTATCAATATAAAATCTGATCCCAGAGAAAAACCCAGATTCTCAAAATAGGTTAAAAAAAAAAAAGATTCAGTTAATGAATAATTTGCGTATTAATCAGTCATTTCTTTTTTTTTCCTCAAGTGCAAGATCAAGAACTAAGCCTCATGTCATAGGATATTCCATATTACTAAACTAGAAAATTCTTATCTTTGGTTGGCATTGTGTGTGAACTGCTTCTGTAAAATCAAAACTTTTCTGACTGAAGGTGTGATGTGGTACCACAGCATATATAGCATTACTGAGGTTCTGGGTTTGATCCCCAATGTCTAAAACATAAATATGAAAGTAAAATTAAGCCTTTCAGCATGAGTGAACATTTGCATAATTCACAAAATTCTTTATAGAGCCAAGTGGCAAAGAATAATGAATTAGGGAAAACTTGGTCACTCACAATCTCAATGTAGAATTTATAATGAAGAGTCCCACATACTAAAACACTGAAGTAAACATTTCAGATACTTGTTTTTGTTGTTTTCACTTGTTTGTTTGTTTGTTTTTTGTCTTTTGGAGACAGGGTCTCGCTATGCAGTTAAGGCTGGCCTTGAGCTCACTTTTGTAGCCCAGGCTGGTCTCGAACTCACACCAATTTTCCTGCCTCAGCCTCCCGAGTGCTGGGATTACAGGCGTGAGCCACCATGCCCGGCTGTTTGTTTGTATTTTAAGCAAGGGTCTACAGGGGTGTTCAACATCTCACCACTGGATCAGACTCATAGTTATCTGCCTGTTTACAGCCTCCCAGGAGCTGGGATTACACAAGCGCGCCATCATGCCCAGTTTCAGTTGCTGTCTCAGCACACCCTAGGGGCAGAGTTGACACAGCAGGCTGGGGGATCAAACTCTGGCCCCTGTGCCCACCTGCAGGCTTTTTAATCTGCTGAGCTATTTGCCTGCTCTGAGGTACCATTTGAACCAGCTAGATTTAAAACTGTATTTCAAGTTTGAAGCAAAACACAATTTTACAATATTGTATATTAATTTTCTCTCCACAGATCATAATTTAAACATATTTAATAAGAAGTATAAGTTAATCTAAACTAGTTAATTCTTCAGATTTGTACTGTACTAAGGAAAGCCAAAACATAATGCAAAATTAACCTAAATTTAGTGTTTTTAAAGAGAGATACATGACAGATACATACATGCATACATACATATGTTTCACTAATAAAGTTAAATATTTAAATACTTATACATAATGATAAATTTTACATTAGTTTACACAACTAGAATAATCATACAGTCACAGATGATGCTACAGTTTTGAAGTAGAAAAGGCACTCATCTATATTATAAATAATAAAATTGATTTTCTTTTAACAAAGCACTGAAGATATATGGCAATACTGTTATGTGTCTATTCCATACTATGACTTAAATGTATCCATCTCCATCTGACATATAAATATCACAATATAGCATTATTCTTTCTAAAATAAAACCTGACTAAATGAAAGCATGGGGAAATAATAACATGCGTACAATGGTAAAGGAGAAGCTCTTGTGATATGACATTAAATTCTAGATCTAAAGTTGTTCTGGGAATAGTTATTTACACTGCTGGTAAATTTCATATTAGAGGTCCTAGTCTATTGAGTACTTTCCTCTTATTCCCTTCATAAAAAAAAAAAAAATCCACATAAAACAAACACTTCTCTAAATACAAAAAGCCTGTCCTGGACTTCTAATATCTCTGTGTTTAAAGTCCCCATGAACTGCTTCTATCTATAATGAAATATCTATATATATTCATAGTTATCCAATTATTTATACTATTTTTCTTCTGGCTATATTTTATTATACACACTTTAGAATAAAGATTTTAAAACCAATTTATTTAGTAGGAAACACTGATATTTTCTGGAGGATTTGGACACAGAAAGTCTGTGAGTGATTTATGAAACATTATTTATTAAAATGCAATGCTATTTTAACACTGAGTTTCTTTTAAATTACTTAAACAATTCCATTTTCATGTAGCATATATTTACTGTAACATTAACATAATATACTACTAGCAGGGTATGCTATATTAAGACCCTGAACTCCTTATAATGTAAATTTGGGCTTACTATTCGCTATTTTATACCTTTATTCCTTATTTCTTTTCTGCAATATAAGTATTTAGAGAAAAAGTGCAATGTCCGTCTAATTCACTTAATCATCACTATCGGTCAATAAATATTCACTATGTATATAAGGTATGAGTAAGCATTCTAATGTGTATGTTGACATATATATTTGATTAATTTCAACAAACATTATGAAAATCAAAGTTCAAGGTTTTCCCGTCTACCTATAAATAGCCTCACAAATACTTGAAACAATTTATGTGATCATTTTTAGTAATTCCCATCAAAAATGAAAATTTTTGAAGTTATATAAGAAGAAACAGGGCCCGGCAGGATGGCTCAGTGGTCTAAAGCTCCTGCCTAGGAAAGCTTAGGCGGCTGCAGGGACCGCAGTTCGATCCCCGGCACCACATGCTGCACCAGTCCTGCCCTCAGGGCACGCTGAGCCGGCCTTAAAAATAAATAAATAAATAAACAAACAAAAGTTCTGAAAAAAAAAAGAAGAAACAATATTGCAAAGTAATGCACATAAAAATATTAATTGGCTGGATATTGTTTTGCACCTCAGCACTGAGGGAGACTGAGACAGGAAGACTGCAAGTTCAAACTCAGCTTTGGCAACTTAGGGAGATACTTCCTGCAAAATGCCTAGGGAGGCAGTTCATCACGAAGACCAGAGCTCAATCAGCAGTCCCGATAAGTCACACAATACACACACACACACACACATATACACACACACACACAGAGAATTAGGACCATGTTAGACTTTATACTTTTTAACCATGTGCATAGGTGTATTGATTGTAGACCATAAGGATGCCCTCTCACCTGATAAATAGTATAACCTCCCTGCTTACTTTTACCCAGATTACAAATGGAACAAATAACTATTACCCTTTTTCTCCCAATATAAACTCTTACTCTTGCAAGCATACATATGTAATAAATTTTTTTTCTTGGGCTTCAAAAACACTTTATCCCAGTTTCCCAAGTCATGGCAAAGTTAAATAAAAAGCAAGATCTGCAATGTTGCTTTTCCTTTTAGCTTTAACATTAAATTAATAGTTGTCCACTTCTAGGAAAGTCAAACACTAGGAAAGTAAATAAGCTAGCAAAATGCAAGGCTTCAGGCTTGCACAAATTAAACTGAATGAACACCTTTTCATTGGTTATTTTGCTCACCATATTATTCAATGTGAAACACAGTGAGTTTCAAGGAGACCCTTCTCTGTTTTAATTCTAGCACACATATAATGGCACTGCTGTCCGAAGAATTTAACTGTTCTTTTACAATTGAATAAAAGTTAACATTAGGAATGATACAAAATGACACTAAACAAAAAGAAGTCAACAGTGATTGCTATAT
This sequence comes from Myocastor coypus, assembly GCA_004027025.1. Classification (NCBI taxonomy): domain Eukaryota; kingdom Metazoa; phylum Chordata; class Mammalia; order Rodentia; family Myocastoridae; genus Myocastor; species Myocastor coypus. The sequence goes on from PVJA010008238.1 coordinate 37,078, forward strand.
TGCCTATTGTTGCCTTCAAATTCGTTGTTCAGATTACCAGATATAAGTATGCAAAATTGGTAAGAAAAAGTCAAAAAATTGAAAAGAAGTTAACAAAACCCATTAAGCATGAACTGTTCCTTTCAGTAGACCAGTAGAAATCAGCAACGCCATTATCCAAGCTGTCCTGTGCATACACATGTATATTTTTCCCTTCTGTATTTTCTCCTCTTCCATATCCCAGATGTTCTCAAATTATGTGACAGCATTTGATTCAAAGTACTTCCTTCAAACTTCATATTGTTTGCTAAAAAAAGTGATTAAATGGAAATATTAAAAATCCAAACACAGGGCTGGGGAGATAGCTCAGTGGCCTAAGGATCTACCTGGTAAGTACAAGGACCCAAGTTTGATCCCCAGTATTGCAGACCATGCTAGCCAGAACTCTGGGTGCACTGAGTCATCCACGAAGACCGGATGCGGTAGTGCATGCCTACAATCCCAGCACTAGAGAGGCTGAAAGCAGGAGGTTTCCTATGAGTCTAATCTACACAGTGAGACCCTGAATACCCTGTAGACTCTGCCCTCCATACAAAAATAAACAAATGAATGAATGAGTGAATAAATAAATAAATAAATAAATAAATGTCAAGACACAGATAAAGTGATCAAATTGGACAAAATGGGGGAAAAAAAGATTGCTCATTATGGCAACTAATCATGGACAGTCTTCTTAGTAACCTAGAATACATTTTCATTGGCATAGATGTTTGTTTCTTTGTACGTTCTGTTTTGTTTTGTCTTTTGACGACAAGCTATTTCCCTGCTAGCTAAGTATGATCTCTGCCCACATGATATCTATTCTATACAAAGTGGAGGTTTTTCCATTCTACAGATAAAGTCTTTGGGAAGAACTCTTCTCTTTAAAGCACATTTCACAAAGGCATAGGCATAATGCCTTTCCCTTGCTCTTTTAATCTTACTTTTGCCACTTGAAAAGCGTCTTATCAAAGTATTAATGTCTTTCCTCAAAGAAAAATGAAGGTTTCCTAACATTATAAATTAATCTGCTGTGATCAGATTCCTGAGCCCAGTCTCTATGAAGGTCTGAAGATGCACATCTTCCAGTAACGCACGGCTTTCTCAGGCATTGCGCATTGCTTCTGTTCTCATTTTGGCTCCTAATATTTGTACCACTAATTGCTATCGCCCCCGATAAAATGTTGAATTGTAATTCAGTAGCCAGCTCTTTAGAATGACTTGGCCTGATGTAGACCATAGCATGTGGCCCGAGACTCATGTGGAATGTTGCAGCTAGGAACGTTAACCTGCAAAGGACAAAGTAATCGGAGTATCCACGGTAGGGATTTTGCACCACGGTGGGCTGAGGGAAGACGATGATCTAAGCCTCTGCTACAGTTCTAAAAGACCAAAGACAGTCCTTTGTTCTAAGTGACTTGCTGGAAATGTACGCCAACCAGATCGGCTACCTGCAGAGTGACCTGACCTCCTGGAATTAGTGACATACTTAGAACCTAAGTATGGTGCACTGTGAAGAAGACTCGGGCCCTTGAGGTCAAAGAGTTATGTTTAGGCTGTGGCTTTTAACCCCAAGTAATTTTTTTGTGCTGTGATAGTTTTCATTCATAGAATAAAAATGAAACTTGTGCCGGGAAGTTGCGGTGAAGACTAGAAGAATGTCAGATACACAAAGTGACAGGCATGTTGCAGTTCCCGCCATCTCCCCATCCTTAATTTGCTTTGTCTCGTTTGTTTCAATTGTTTGTGCTTTTTCTCTTCTTTATGTCTTTAAAAAAAAAAAAAAAAAAAAAAAAAAAAAAAAAAAAAAACTTTATTTATTTTATTGCTGGCTCAGCCTGCCCTGGGAGGTGGGGCTGGCACAGCACGTGGTATGGGGGATCGAACCTCGGTCCCTGAGGTTGCCTAAGTAGGTGCTTTAGACCACTGAGCTATCTTGCTGGCCCCTCTTCTTAATTTCTTATATATGTCTGTCTTTTTTCCCTTTTTCTTCCAATTTTACATGCCAATATCTGGCAATATGAATAACTGATTGGAAGACAACACTATGTATTACAACAAATACTATGAAATTCCTGTTACTGTGTTAAGTGAAATGTTATATCACTTGTAATTTTTTCTGTTTTAGTTCTAATTTGTGCTCCCCTTAAAACATGAAAATAAAATGAAATAAAGAAGTCTGGCAACAAAATAGCTTATCGATTGGGAAAGCAAAAGGTAGAAATATTAATATTTCACTTCAGGAATAATAAGAGCATAAATGTGACCAACAGCAAAGACACAGACCAACAGACACGTGGTAACACCAGGCCTTAGACTTTCAGTTGTGTGGACTACATGACATACTGAACAGAGGGAGTAACAGTTTGTGAGAGACAGAAAGAGAAAAGATATCACACACACACACACACACACACACACACACACAGAGAGAGAGAGAGAGAGAGAGTATAGCTCAATCAATATTTTAAGGGGTGTAATATATGTCAGTGGTTAACGAAAGCATAATATTAAAATATTACAGTATTAGGCCATGAATAAAATGTCCCATATATTCCAGATTTAAAACCAGGACATGTGGTAGACTTTTTAAATTTCTCCCTTGTGAATTCAAATGCACAAAAATGTTTCAAAGTATCAATTACGTTGAATTACGCAGTTAGAGATTCTCTTTCATTTGAAGAGAACACTTCCATGAAATCAGAGCTGATCTGGGAAATGCTGAATAGATTGTCACCAACCAGAAAAGAACTGACCACTTCAATTAAAAATACAATTTCAATCTTAAAACCTTCAGTTGTTTTATGGAAAATGCATGCATTTTTGTTGGGGTTAACCTCGACATCATTGTCACTAGGACCCACTCGAACTCTATGTTTTGCAAATGACCCTGTGCCTCCAGCTCCTCCTGTGTGCTGTCTCCTAAGATCGGCTCACATGTGAATGATCCGAAAGATGTGAGGGAGTTTCTTCCCATACCTCACCGAGGTGTTAAGGATGCAGGTGCATGTATCCTTCACATATGTTTCAGTACCTAGTAGATTTACATGAGTAATAAGAATTTTTTGTATTTTTTCCTAAAGAAACATGAAAGCTCATAAAATTTCATTTTTTAAGTCTTTTTAAATATTTTTTATTATTGTTATGGCTGACTCACCTGCACTAAGGGTGGGGCTGGCACAGCATATGGTGCTGGGAATTGAACCGTGGTCCCTGCTGCTGCATAAGCATTCATAGGCAGGCTCTTTAGACCACTGAGCCATCCCACCAGCCCCTAAAATTTCATTTTAAAAGTTGTGATTTTATTGGAGGTCACTTGTCCTGCTAGTCTACATGCCCTCATATTTTTAAAAGTATATCTTCACTTGGTGCCAGTTCTAAGCATTATTAAAATATTTTGTAATGTTTTCCATATGTGAACTTGGTTCCTGTTACACCAGACAGAAACACCCCAGGCTGGAATCCATCAGTCATTCCTGTCCCTTCTGAGGTGCTAGGGATTGAATGCTAAATTATATACCCAAACTTCGTTGTTGTTGTTGTTGTTGTTTTTCTATTTTGAGACAATTCTTATTATTTTTTTCTGTTTAAAAAAAAAACAAACAAACAACAACAACACAAAAAAAAAACAGGGTCTCAGTAAATTCCCCAGGCTGGCATGGAACTTATAATTTACCATCCTTGGCTTCCCAAGCAGCTGGAAATATAGATATGCACCAACATGCTTTACTCTATCAGCTTTTAATTTCATCAGAAGGAAGCATACTGTACAATAAGCCTATTTTATTGACCAATAATCTAATTTTTTAAGATGTGTCTAGTACAAGGTCTACAAGGGTCTCATGGTGATCCTCCTGTTTTCAGCCTCCTAAGCACTGGGATTACAGGCTCACACTCCGTGCTGAGTCTCAGCCCCATCTCAGGAAACCCCTGGGATGAGGTTGACACAGCACACTGGGGGATCAAACCCTGGTTACTGCTCCTGCCTAAGCAGGCGCTTTACTTCGCTGAGCTATCTGGCTGGTCCTACCAATAACCTTATTGAAGTAGATCATAATTATGTCAATGTGAATTCATTAACATCCTTAGACATTTTTAATACTTTTAAGAAATGACATAATTGTCATAAGATAATCTCCAAATAAGAGAAAGTTCCTAGAAGAGGGCCTGGGTCAGAGAAGGCATCTGCCTAGCATCGAGAGGCCTAGGTTCGATACCTCAGTCCAAGAAAATAAACTATCCTAAAACAAAACAAGAAATGACTTTATTGTTCTGTTAATTATGTGTATGGTTACCACCTATTAAAGTATTTTTTTCTTTCAAAAATATTCATATGACTTTATTCCCTATGATGAACCCAAATACTTTTAATAGCTATCCTAGGCAACACAATGTGTTCTGCTAAGCTGTACTATTTTATTTCAAGTTCTATTGACAATAAAATGATCATGAGACTTATAGTCACTATAATTTAGTTGATCTTTGCAGTTGTATCTTAAATGTCATCTGCCCTGACTCCAATATAATGTACAAGATAACCCTTGTTCCTTCTCCTCTGCTTCTGTTTTACTGCTGCTGAAAATTTTCAATTAATCACGTTCATTTATTTAAAGCTTTTGGGTTTATTATAAAGCTGAAAACCAAACCACATAACCACAATGACATTAATTCAATGGGTCATTGAATTGCTAGCTTTGCCAACGAAGGAAATATTCAATGAACTACATTTGGCACGTTTTTCAAAATCATGTCTTTGTAAAAAGAAAACAACACTCGAATACCACATTTTAGTGATATTATTGATAGAAAAATCTACAGTGAAACTGAATTCTCCATTCTTTTCAATGAGTTTTCTTTCATTATTTCAAAATAAACACTTTAATATTCAGTGAATTTTTCACTTCTTGAAATTAAAATAAAACACTTTAGTCACTTTATGAGATACAGAAAAAAAAAAATACTTGAATTTTCCACCAACAATGTGGAACTTGATAGGAACACATTTATTGTGGAACTTATAGGAATACATGTACTGTCCGAAATGAGACAGAATTACAACTAAGTGGCATGTGAGGCGGGACAGTGACTGGATGGTAGCACCTGTAGGCAGGTGTGTAAGCTGGCCCTATGAGGCAAACCATCAATTTGTAAAATACTTTATACTGTTGCTGTTAGTAGAATAAGTACTTACTGCTGAGCTATTTGGCCAACCCTTCTAATTTCATTTTCAGCAAGTTCATTATTAGTGTTCATGAGCAATAAGATTTTGTGCATTGACTTTTATATCCTTACTAAATTTAATTATTCTAAGAGTCTTTTGATGAAAATTTGAGGTTCATTTTCTATGTAGAGTACCATGTATTCTACAAATACAGCAATGATGATTTATCTTCTTTTCTTACACTTATCTTATTTTTTTTTTCTCTTGCCTGATTGTGCTGGTTATATTGAACAGGAGAAGTGATCATGGACATTTTTTTCTTGCTCCTTATTTTAAAGAGTAAGCTAAACATTCTGACGCATTCACTATAATTTTGAGGAAAGAAAAGAAAAAGAACAGAAAATAATTTAGATATCATTAAACTTCAATTCTTGTATGTGAGAATCTCTAGGAACCAATTCAACCGATTATATTTTCTACATAATTGTACCTTCCCTGTGCTGAGAATAAGTAAAATTCATGTATTGTGACCACAGAAGTGTTGAATTTAATGAGTTGAAAGAAATCATTTCATTGACATAAAATGTTTCCTATGAAGAGTATGTAGAAATGAATTCGCTTACACTGATTTAAAAGATGATATATATATATACACAATGGAAGCATCCATTAATATTGCATGTATACTTATATGTATACATATATATGTGAATTTTATGAGTCAATTAAAAATAGAGGTAAAAATAAAAATAGATGAAACTAGATAGAGTTTTAGTAGATGCTACCTTCAATTGATAAATAAATTGATCTCTCAGAATCTGTATCAAAATGTGTTAGGGCAGCCAAGGAAATAGCTCAGTAGAATTAAGTGCTTGCCTGGCAAGTGTATGGTCCTGAGTTCAATCCCTGATACCACACACAAAAAAGTGTTAGACCACCATTAAAACTTTTCTAAGGCTTCAGAATAGTTTTTCATCCTCCAATTAAATAGCTCCAAATGTCTAAACATAATATATCATTATTTAACATCATCAAATGATTTATTCATAGAGATTTATCTATTAAAATCATTAGTATAGGGTTGGCTAAATAGCTCAGTGGACTAAAGTGCCTGCTTAGGCAGAGTGCAGCAGCTGGGGTTTGATCCTTGGTGTGCACCGCCCGTCCCAGGCCTGGGGCATGCTGAGGGGTCATTGAGACAGAGCGTGGTGGCACATGGCTGTAAGCCCAGCCCTTGGAAGGCTGAAAACAGGGAATCACTATGAGTCTAATCTATGTAGTGAGACCCTGTAGACCCTGTACCAAATGTATATTTGATCATATATATAATACATATATATGATCATTAGTGCAACTATGCTATGCAAAAATAAATGCAAAATAATTTATTGAGAAATACAATGAAAGGCAGAGCACAGGACTGAGGCAGTCGTGAGTATTCAAATAGTTCCTCTGCCATATACTAGTGGAATCACTTGAACAAATTATTGTCACTGAAGGCCTTGACTTCCCACACATTAGACAAATAATCACGGGCTGGGGAGATACCTTAGTAGAATAAGTACTTGCCTGGCAAGGACAAGGGCCTGAGTTTAATCCCCCATTCCAAAATATATACACATATACATACATGCATAAATACATAAATAAATAATCATAGTTCTTATTTTATAGGTTTTAGTGAAAAGTTAGGTAATACAGACCCTTTCAGGTAGTATAAGCAGTGCAGTAAGTTTTTAACAAATGTTAATTAATTAAATACAGTTTTAAAATGTTCTAAAGACCTGGAAGATTTAAGATTTGCACCCAGTTATGTGTCCCATAGGCATTGTTCTCCATGTATTAATGTAAATATGTCCACTAGTATCAAGAGAACACCTTTCTTCTACATGTTACCTAAAGAGTATAGTTTTCATTTTTGGTGCTGGGACTTGAACTTGGGGCCTGAAACTTACCATGTGCTTATGCCATTGAGCTGCCCACCCCAGAAAGTGGTATTTTAGAAGTATTCTTGTGAAAGAAGACCATGGAAATTTTGTGCAGACATCTTCCAGTAGAAATGTTTCACATTTTAGTTTTGTAAGCATATAGAAAACAATTTCAAATATTTCCTTCATTCTCACAGAGGACTAATTTTCTTTTTTGGTGGTACCAGGGATTGAATTTAGGACCTTGTGCTTGTCAGGGAAGCACTTATTCCACTGAGCTATCTCCCCAGAGTCCTTCATTCTTTTAATTCAGTGATCTTTAACTTATTGTAAACTATATTGAGCAAACCTTTTTGATATTCATTTTTGTAAAGCATAGTATTTGTATTTCTGTACAGATCTTCAAGAGAATTTTGCTTGCTTGCTTGCTTGCTTGCTTGCTTGCTTTATTTATTTATTTATTTATTTATTTATTTATTTATTTATTGGTACAGGGTCTCACTGCACAGCTCAGGACTAGTAGTGACGGCCCTGTCTCAGCCTGCCCAGGGCTGGGATTATAAGCATGTGCCACCTTGCCTGGTTCTGGCGGCTGGCTCCGCACAGGGCCAGCATGGCATGCAGTACTGGAGATTGAGCCCCGGTCCTTAAGCTTGCCAGGCAGGTTCTTAGTTAGACCCCTGAGTCATTTCCCTGTCCCTTTTTGTTGTGTTTAAATGAAGCAAATTGTCAAAAATCTCAGTTCCACAACACAGCGAAGAAAATCTCATAGTCTTTATGTAAACATAAATTGATTTTAACATCAGTAAAAGCCTCTCATCATGCTAACAAGTTGGATAAAATTAAGACCTTATAAAAATTAATCTGATCTTACAATTCTTCATTAATTCATTGTAATCTTGGTGAAGTCAAACGATTATCAGAATTATGACCAATTTTGAAAAGCTCTGCATTGTTAATTATTCTTCGAAGAGCAATTACCATAAAAGTTCAGCCAAATCTGAATTGATATTGAAGCAATATCAACATATAATGAACATGTTTTAAACAAATAAAGGTGATGAAGAAAACAAAGTAAAATTGAAGAATAAGATACTCAAATATAGTTACGCTACTACTGCTGCTTCAGTCCTCTGAATCACTTAGAAAGGCTTCACTTTCACAGTTGTTTTGACTTCGGAAAGGAACTGCAAGCCGTAGTGTGCCAGATCCAGTGAACAGGGTTGGTGAGGACATACCCTAATTTTGTTTGGAAACCCTGCCTGTCCACTGGATGGCCTGGGCAGCAGCATACGTTGTATTTTTGGTCATGCCTCTTAAAGACACTCAGAAAAGAAGACTTCCAGAACTGCTTCAGAAAACAGCAAGGATAATGGGATAAGTGTTTTCAAAGCACTGGAGAATGCTTTGAGAGAAATTAATACCAACATATCTTTTACTGTAACAAATTGTTGAAACACAAATATTCACCATATATAGAGTACAGGGTCTACATGGTCTCAATATGTAGATCAGACTTGTAGTGATTCTCATGTTTTCAGCCCCCCAATAGCTGGGATTACAGGCGCGCAGCACCACACCCAGTCACAATTGCTGTCTCGGGGTCTCCTGGGGGCGGGACTTGACCTTACATTTTATCATCCTTTCATAGACATTTCTGATCACAGGAAAGTTTCTTTAATAGCGTCTACATTAGAAAAATCAAATTGAATTAAGAACAAAATTAACTACAGACTTTAATAAATATAGAGGGATTTGAAATTCAGACTAAATTTAGTTACTCACAAAAACACTTTTAAGTCACAGACTTTTCTGGCATGGTTTAATAAATAGATGGGACGTGTTTTAAGTTAGCTGGACTCATTATGTGTCACATAATGTGTTTAAAAAATTTAAGAACAGCTTGGTTAAAAGTCTCAAGAAATTTTGTTTACACTGTTAGGAAATCCTTGCTTCACAGATCATACAAAAGTAAATTTCAGCCAAGCCTAGTTCAAATTATCATAAATTCTGAATTATATTCAGCATTTTAAAGCTGGAAGAGACCACAAAGATCTTCAAGTGGTGCCTACAAGAATGAGATTTTCCTGGCTGTTCCATCTAAAACCTGTGCCGTACATAGCAGCAAATTCTCGACAGTGTGGGCTGCTTTCAGAAACGTTCGTGGCCTGGTGTTTCTTACACATGGCCCATCTCTTCAAACTTACCTCTTTTCAGGCTTAGGCGGAATTTTTCATGCTGTGGAAGAGGCTTTCTCTCTCTTTGTGGGCAGCAGGATTTGCGTGGGTCGTTTGCTTCTCCTTGAGCTCGCTTGCCCCGCCCTCCTCTAGAGGGTCCCTAAAGAACTGTCTTCGCGTTCACAGTCGTCTGCCTAGGTGCTCTACAGAACAGCGGAGCTCCCTGTTGAAAGAAGTCGTAGAAAGTTGCACCAGAACGCCTAGTCCTGTCTGAAATCACTAGCGGTGGGAGCCACCCTGTGGCCTTCCACACACATGAGAGAAAGCTTGCATTTTCACGCCAGCAGTCTGTTCTGCCTAGGTGTATTTCACACTGGAGGAAATCAGACAGAGTAACCCGGACTTGCAAGACTGCAGAACTTCACGCTGCGATTTCCAAGAAATCGCTTCCCTCCTCGCCAGCCTTCCTCGCTGCATGTTTTGGCTCTCAGATACTTCTAAACCTTTTACAAAAAATCATGAAAATATTCCATGTATTCTTCCAGTAAAAAGAAATACTATTTCTGCCGTTTGTGACCCGTCTACCGAGTCACTCTGCTCCCCGATGCTAATTCCTCTATTTATCCACATAATACGTATTTAGTTAATGGCAACCAGGTGTAAGGTAGCTGCCAACAGGAACGTGTAAGCAATGTTAGGCAGAGTTTCTGAATTTTCCAAGTTTTTAAGTCTGATTCAGGAGGAAAATATACTTCTGTGAAGCAGCTCAGCTGCAAGACTCGATAGTGTGCCAGAGGTACCAGAGGGGTGGAACCTGAAAGGCATTAGAGACAGGAGAGAGTGCAGACTCAGTGGCACAGAGGTATGCCCTAGAAAATAAGTCTAGGCCTCTACTTATTCTGCTAAGTGTGATGCTCTAGACTGAAGGGACAGGCAGGGCATTCCAAGTGTAAGAAATATCTAACTGCAAGAATATCTGGGAAATGCATTTACCATTACACCAGACATACATAGTGGCCATTAGTCATGCATGACTACTTAAATTAATTAAAATGTATATGACTACAGGTTCACATGTGGCTAGAGGCTAGAGTACTGGGCTTTGCAGAAAGAGAATATTTCCATCATCCTAGAAAGTTTTGTCAGACAGAGCTAGGCAGTTCTCTGTTCATAGTAAGAGCAGCCATGCAGGAAGTGCAGTTGTTTTGTTTTGCTTTGTTTTGTACCAGATATCAAACTCAGGCCTTTGTCCTTGCCAGGCACTGAGGCCACAGAAATATATCCCCAGCCAGGAAGTGGAAGAGGCAGTGTGGCCCTCAAAACTCCTACTATGGTAGTCAGTCATTGATTCAGGAAAGAAAAAAAAAAAAAAAAAATATATATATATATATATATATATATATATATCCTAACTAATAATTCCTCTGTAGGTCCTAAGTGTATTTTAGCTATATATTATATACAATATTGCCTTCAGAAAAGGATAGACGAAGTAATATATAAAACAAATCACACTGTACTCTGTAGAACGATTGTGAGGACAATATTCAATATGTCAACTTTCACAGAAAAGAAAGGGGAAAAGAAAAAGGGGGAAAAAAAAGTAATGTTGATTTAGAAGGGTAAATGTTTAACTGTTTGATCAATCTTATATACCTATATGTATTAATCTAAACTGATCTGATGATGAAAATATGTAATATAACCTGTGTTAAATTTAAACAATAAAAAATTAAAAAATAAATAAATAAAAATAAAGTGAAAAAAATAAAAAAATAAATAGCTAAAAAAAAAAAAAAATCACAACTAGGAAAAGGATGAAATGAACTAGCTGCCATATTCCCAAACGCAAAGGGATAAAATTGAGCAAGAAAATGAGAAATGGCAGGAAGAAGAATGGGACACCGTTGGTGGGTTTGGCACCAAAATTCCCTCTTGCAAATAACAACGTAACTGTAAACACGTGATAGTGCCCTAGGGGCTAGGGAGACAGCTCAGTGGTCTAAGCACCTGCTTTGCAAGCTCAAGGACCTGGGTTCAATCCTGTTAGTGCATACATGTTGTGCAGGCCTGAAACTGGGGATGCTGGGTGGTAGTTCATGGCTGCAATCCCAGCTCTGGGCAGCATGAGTCAGGAGGATCATTACTGCAAGTGTGAGCTGCATAGTGAGACTCTGCACAAAAGAAAGAAGGAAAGAAAGGGAGGGAGGAGAGAGAGAGAGAGAGAAAGAGAGAGAGAGAGAGAGAAGAAAGAAAGAAAGAAAGAAAGAGAGAGAGAGAGAGAGAGAGAGAGAGAGAAAGAAAGAAAGAAAGAAAGAAAGAAAGAAAGAAAGAAAGCAAGCAAGCAAGCAAGCAAGCAAGGTTTAGGTCCTTGTACGTTTATTAAGCAGAGTGAAAGAAAATGCAACTAAATGGCTGGGAGGGAAAGAGTTGATGGGAGCGGAAAGGGAATAACAGAGGAGCTCCGTGTGTTCAGTCACTCACAGCACTTCACCACTTTGGGATGTGAGAAGCCCGGGCCAGAGAACTACCAGGAAGATGTATCACCCGGCTGTGTCTTGGTGACCCAGGGTCAGCACGCACTCCTTGGCTCGCACCACCGCACGACGGAAAGGCCCGCCACGCCATTTCATCAAGATCGCAAGTGTGCATCGACTTTTGTCTAGGACCCACATGAAAACCTTATCCTTCAGTTCTGATCAGAATGCCATCTGGGGACAGCCATGGAAACCTAGACCAAGGGAACCTCAGAGAATATGAGCTGTTGCGACTGAGATGTTAACAGGTGTCAAACCTCACTTGGTCATGAAAGGTGGGCTTTTTGGAGATGGCTGAATCTGGAGTTTGTGAAGGATTCATGATCTGAGGCTGGGGTTAAGGATATGAGTGCTATACCTCTTGGGGATGGGTAGTCTGCAGAGGACAGAAAGAACTCGCTCTCTCTCCCTCTTTCCCTCTCTCTCTCTCTCCCTTTCTCTGTCTCTCTCTCTCTCTCTGACTTTCTCTGCTTCTGTCTCTGTCTCTGTCTCTGTGTCCTTTTCTCTGTGTCTCTCTGTTTCTCTGTCTCCATCTCTCTCCCTCTCTTTGTCTCTCTTCTCTCTTTATCTGTCTCTATCTTTCTCCTCTCCCCCATCCCTCTCTGCCTCACTCTCCCTCTTTCTCTCACTGTCTGTCTCTGTCTCTGCCTCTCTCTCTCTCTCTCTCTCTCTCTCTCTCTCTCTCTCTCTCCCTGGCCCTCTCTGTCTCTACTACTTTCTCTCTCTGTCCATTTCTCTCTCTGTCTGTCTGTCTCTGTCTCTCCCTGTCTGTAGGTCTTTGTGTGTCTCTGTTTGTCTCTCCCTCTTTCTGTCCCTGTCTCTGACTCTGGCTCTCTCTTCTCTCTCTCTCCACACCCCCACACAAACATGTTTTGTCCGCTGCCTTCTGCTGCTCCTGCCCACCATAAACATTTGCCCATCTGCCATGTGCCACCCTGCCTGGGAGCCAGCTGATTATGTACTGAAGCCTCTACAAACTGCGAGCTAACTAAAGGTTTCCCTCTAACTTCAGGTGTCAGGTATTTTGTCTCAAGAAAAGTAACTAAGGCAATAGGTGATTGAAAGGGAGTAGCTGGTTGTATTAAAAATCTTTTTTTTTTTTTTTTTTTTTTTTTGTCTTTTTGAAACAGGGTCTCGCTATGCAGTTGAGGCTGGTCCTGAGCTCACTTTTGTAGCCCAGGCTGGTCTCGAACTCGCACCAATCCTCCTGCCTCAGCCTCCCGAGTGCTGGGATTACAGGCGTGAGCCACCACGTCCGGCTTGTATTAAAAATCTTATTCACTGCAAATTGATGCTATGAATACTCCATATTAATATTTATCAGGGATTGAAGAGGGCATTTGGATTGTATTTGGGGATTTGGGGGATTTCTAATTCCAGTTAAAATACTTAAAGGTATGATAAATGCTACACTTGAAAAGATGTAAACAAATAATATAGTTCAAGTTATTTATTTTAATATGTAATATAATGTCTTTTTTTTTGGTCTTTTTAAGACAGGGTCTCATTATGCAGTTGAGGCTGGCCTGGAGCTCACTTTTGTAGCCCAGGCTGGTCTCGAACTCACACTGATCCTCCTGCCTCAGCCTCCCAAGTGCTGGGATTACAGGTGTGAGCCACCATGCCTGGCTTATAATGTCATTTTAATATGTAATTCTTAAATGGCACTTTAGGCTGGCCATGGTGGTGCAAGCCTATAATCCCAGCTATTCAAGAGATAGGAAGGATGGGTGAGTCACAAATTCAAGGCTAGCTTGTGAAGCATAATGAAATCCTACCTCAAGATAAAATTTTAAATGAAGAGCTAAAGATACATCTTAGAATTCATCGATTTAATCTCCAGGACCACCAAAAAATGGTAGAAATATATTTTTTTTCCTTAAATGGCCACTATGGAGATAGTCTGGAATGACAACTGCACTTAAAAAATTACAAATATGCCCTTTAGGGACACCTCTAGCATATCTTAGTGGAAGAGTAACAAAGGTAGCTTCGCCTTTCTCTGAAATAACAAATGTTTCCAAGTTTTATTGGGTTTTACTTTTTTATGTATTTGTCACAGGGAGTGCACAGTGTACAGGGTCTCACTATGGAGAGCTGGGATTACAGGCGCAGGCCGCTACATCCAGTCTCCACCACTGTCTCAGTGCTCCCCATGGGCAGGGCTAGCACTGCACGCCAGGGATCGTATCCTGGCCACTGCACTCTGCCTAAGTAGGTGCTTAGGCCACTGAGCTATCTGGCCAGCCCTGGCTTCACATTTTCACTGTCTAGAATTTTCTCAACTACAGAAACTCAAAACGAACATATAAGGTAATTTCATGCAATGTTTACAAAGTTAGTATTTATCTTCTAATGGAAAAAGTTTTGGTGAAATAATATCCAATCACATATGATATCAATATTGTATATTTTATCCTTCAAAATGCCTTTATTTGATCTAGATAACCATTCTTTTCACATTTATTGAGCACATCTGTATGAATTTTCATTAGTCACTTGCATTACACATGTATAGATTTGCAAATCATTTTTATTAGGGCTTTGTTTGTAGTATTTGCTGCTCATGCTCTATATGTAATTTTAAAATAAGGAGAAAAGACATTTTTATAATTTTGTACTTATAAAAAATATTTAAAAATAAACTACAGGCTGGCCAGATAACTCAGCAGATTAAAGCTCCTGCTTAGGCAGACCCAGGGACTGGGGTACGATCCCCACTGTGCCGTGTGGGCCCCACCGCTGGGACATGCAGAAATGGCAATTGAGACTCAGCATAATGGCTCCCACCTATAATCCCAGCTCTTGGGAGGCTGAAAACAAGAGGTTCATTACGGGTCAGATCTGTATAATGAGGTCCTATAGACCCCATACTAGAAATCTAAATTAATTAATTAATTAGTTAATTAAATATAATGGAGAATAAAAGGATTTTTAAAATTTTAATAAATAAAAAATAAGTTACATTGTCCAGTTTTTCAGAAATTAATGGAACTTCTGAAGTCACATAAATGACAAGGGTCATTCTGTCTTCATTCCTTTAACAATATGGGTAAATCCAGGTGTCTCGAGGAAGAAAAGTTTACTTGATTCATACTTTTGGAGGCTAGAAGCCCAAAACGCAGTGACCTCTGACCTTCGGCGGTTACTCCGTGGTGGACAGCATCATGGTGAAAGGATATGGAAAGTGTCCGTATTGCCAGATAGGAAGCCACAGAGCCTCAGGGCCCCACAGTTGATCTAAGGACCTCCAACTAGACCAAGTGACAAACCACTTCCCAAGATCACTACTGTGGCAGCTGAGCTTCCAACTTATGAAACTGTCATGGAGAGAAATTAAAGTTATACATAAACAAATAACACAGGTATTCTTCCAATGAGGGTGATATGGTTAACTAAAGCAAGTAGATGCTCCATATATATAAATAAGTAGACAGACAGACAGACAGACAGACAGACAGACAGACAGACAGGCAGGCAGGCAGGCAGGCAGACAGACAGACAGACAGACAGACAGACAGATGATATAGATCATCAATATAGATATAATGAACTTTAAAAGATTGGGACCTTATTTTTTAGTTATATATATATATATATATATATATATATATATATATATATATACAGAAATGCTTACCTGTATAGCAGATCATAATTATTCAGGAAAAAAAATTTATGGATCTTAAAACTATAAAAGCCAATTTAATGTCTCTATTTTGCTGTGTCCAGAGTTATCTGCTTGACCAGATGTGCATGTAGGGTTAAGACTCCTAAGTACCTGCTGTGAAGCCTTCTACCTCCTCTGTCTCCCACCTAATTCCCTCTTCGCTCCTCATCCTCAGTTTATTCCTGTCTTCTCCTAGTACCTTTCTGACTAACCTCACCAAGATCCTTTCCAAATTTATAATTGCCTGAGTTCAGTGATTTCAAACCTAGAATTTTTGGAGCACAACTAAATCAACAAAAAGCAAGTCTCCAATAATCTATTCCCTGGTCTTCTGAGTCAGTAAAAATATAGACTAAGAAAAACCAAGTTTTGCAAGGTATGTCAGCTAAGAATAAACATAAACGAAGATGGTATGCAGTCTTCTTTCAGACTTCACTCACCATGAGAAGACATGCGTTAGGGAGTCCAAAGGTTTTCTTAAAGGAGGGAGAGTTATCAGATCTAAATACAGTGTGTGATTTTGAACCCTATATCCTGGATGGGGATGGCAAGAGGTAAACTATAAGAGATCCTGGTGTGTGGGGCCCGGCGGGATGGCTCAGTGGTCTAAAGCGCCTGTTTGGGAAAGCTTGTGCAGCTTCAGGGACCGCGCGGTTCAGTCCCCGGCACCACATGCTGCGCCAGCCCTGCCCTCGGGGTGGGCTGAGCCGGCCATAAAAAAAATGAGTGAATAAACAAACAAAGGTTCTGAAACAAGAAATAAATAAATAAATAAATAAATAAATAAATAAATAAATAAATAAATAAAATTTAAAAATTAAAAAAAAAATGAGATCCTAGTGTACAAGTGGTGAAACTTGTATGCAAAGTGCTGGCAAGATAGTTCAGCAGACTAAGTGCTTGCTTGGGTAAGGGCAGGGGCCAAGGTTCGATCCCTGGCACTGAATGCCATGCTGGCCCCACCCCCAGCCACCCGGACCCAGTGATGGAGTGTGGCTCTGCTAGTGCACTCCTGTAATCCCAGCACTAGGGAGGCAGAAATCAGGAGGATCACTGCAAGTCTGAGCTGTGTAGTGAGACCCTGCACACATACACACAAAAAAAATGTAAGCAAGTTTCAGGTTAGCTAGTACATATATTTTATTGACTTTGAGATTTCTGATTTTTATAACATGATTTGAGTTATTTAAGAGAATATTAAATTTTGACTTCTATTTCTTTTTCCCTAAAAGTCACGGTAAAGCACTTAAGCACAAAAGACGTACTCTTAAATATTTCAAGGAAATATTGTACTATTAAATATTTCAAGGAAAATATATATTTGTATGTAAATGTAAAGGGACAGAGAGTAATAGTGAGTGACACAATATTCAAATAATAAATTTGGGGTAAAGTTATATAGAATCTTCTTTTACTACTTTAACACTTTTACTCTGAGTTTGAGACTCTGTAAAAACACACTTTTAAGAAATACCACAACTGGGCCAGGCAGATAGCTTGGTGGTCTAAGCACCTGCCTGGCAAGCACAAGGATCCAAGTTCAACCCCTGCTGCTACATGTTAAGCTGGCTGTGCCTGGCACTGAAACCAGGAATGGTGGTGCATGTCTGTAATCCCAGCACTGTGGAGGCTGAGATAGGAGAATCACTATGAGTCTGAGTTGCATAGCAAGGCCCTGTACCAAATACATAAATAAATTAATTAATCAGATATATACTTATATACATACAAACATCAATAATTTTTTTAAAGTACCATAGCTGAGGGGCCGGCGAGATGGTTCAGCGGTCTAAAGAGCCTGCTTAGGAAAGCTTAGGCAACCAAAGGGACCATAGTTCAATCCCCAGCACCACATTGCTGTGCCATTCCCACCCCCAGGGCAGGCTGAATAAATAAATAAATAAAATAACGAACCATAGTTGAAAGTATGTATCATTCAATTTCTTTCCCCCAAAATTTCAACAATAATAAACACCAAAAAAAGATCCTGGGCTATTTGATTTAAACTAATAAAACAGACACCAAGATAACAGCTTAGAATCTACTATCACATCAACTGGAAATTAGGTATGTGATTTGTCAGATATAAATGTCATCATGTAGGATAACTGTACACTTGAGATTTGAACAATATCTGTTAGACTAAATAAGTGACACAAACATTGTTTCCTTTCAACTCTGCTGATGAAAGAAAAATTAATCAAGTAGCATTTTTTGAAACTGCATGAAGAGGTCATAAATTTAAATGTAATGGTACAAACATATGGTTGAAAGTCAGAAGATACAAATTGAAATGCATTACTTACTAATTACTAACTGATTATTGCAACTTGAGAGAGGGGCTTAAATTGCCTAATCCATCAAACAAACCCAGTCTCAATAAAGACTTTATTAATGAGTGGAAACACGTGGAAAGTGGAAAAAGTCAATAGGTTGCCTTGTATAGCAATCAGAAACTGACAAGTACAATATCTCAACATGTAAATTAATATTTTAGGCAACTCGTAAGTGCTGGTTAGCTTCCTAGGTCTTTGGATCTTCTGTAAGATTCCACTCAAAGAGTAAGGTAGAAAACAAGACAGGAGCTACAACTGGGCGTGGTGGCTACTACCACTTTTTACTGCAGCAAATATGAGACACATGCTTCCTGGTGATAGGGAAAAGTAAGATTTGAAAACAAATGAAAGCACGTAGTGGATCACAGCATCCTTTTACAGACACATTCTCTAATGTGTACCCAGGAGCTTAGAACACAGCTCAGAGTGGGAGCAATTGTCCAGCGTGGATGATGCCCTGGCGGAGGCCCTCGGCATCTTCTTTAAATAAAATAGTTTTTAAAATGTTGATGAAAGTAGATGGACAAACACCCATAAAATTCCTTTTTTTTTTTTTTTTTTTTTTTTTTTGCCATGATATCACCCTTTACATTTTAAAATCAAACATTTGGATATTAATTTCGAACAACACTTCAAGCAACTGATTTGTAAAGTTATATAAATGCTACTTGTAAAGTTAGATGAGTACTTTTGCTTTATTCAACGTAGTGTATACAAGAAACTATATTACCTACTTACAGGGTGTGATATTTGTAGTTTTTTAGATTTTTATTTTCATCATCTTAAAATATTTACAGTTGTAATGTCTGGAGATAGCTAGATTTTTTTTTTCCTTTGTCAATAAACAGCCCTTTTTTTCTTACTTTTATCTTTAAAATTTTATATAATGTATTTTTCTTGAAATTCAGAAGTTTTGTGATTCAAATTTTATGGCTTTCTTTTATTACTTTACCATTAATTCAGCATAGTGAATTAAGTCTACATTTGCAGATTAAAGAGATGTTTTCTTCTGGCATATCTTTATTTTTCACTTCTGTTCCATACCTTTCGACTACTTGTTCAGAAACAAGTCATCCTTATCAACTCTCATTTTAGGTCTAATTTTCTTTGTCCCAAAGCATTTTTTGATACTTAATGGTCCCTTCTTCTTTACAAATAATTGAATCAGAAACTTCCTAAATTTCCAAAATGTAGGACAGGTGGATTGCACATAGATACTTCCTGATGAGTCAATGGCAACAAAATCTCAGATTTATATCTAGGAAGATAAGGAAGATAAGACACCCATAATTGAATGTGATGTCTTTAGTGTCTAGCAGGCATTCATTCATACTGAGATCCCAGTTTTTCTTTATTTCTTGCCTGGTTCTCTAAACACTTGGGAACATAAAATACACAACAATCCAAAATCCTCAGCATCGTCTGGATCCAGGAGATCTCTAGCACTGTATTTGGAACTTTGCTGATATAGGATGAAGCAGCCAATATACAATAAACAAGCAATGGTCCTATTCTGTAGATTCTGCCTATTTTCTTCTGAAAGATGGTATTTATGAATGCAAACAAGGTAGTAATTAGAAGGATGGAAGGGTCTGTGAATCAACATTTAACTGCCCCAAATATCAATACAAGAGCATTTTCTTTGTTTAATTGATTGAGTCTCTGCTTATAGACCAGCAGGAAGAACAGGAGAAAACCACAAATGTCTTCCTGATCATGCTAGGTGTTTACTTTATCATAAGATGAAATCTGACAATGGCAAGAAAATTGGCCCACCTTGACCAAGTGGAAGTTCTACCCAGATTCTAGCCTTACTTGGTTTGAGACCTAATACCGTATTGTGTCTTGTTAATGTTTTCTTCAATTTTTTGGTATATAATATGGCACAGCTGCATCATACAAATTGTTCCCCAAATGTTTCCTCCCTATAAACAGAGTTTTAAACCTGGTAGCTGATACTTAATACTAGTAACTCTACCACCTGCCCATTCTTACCCATGTGAATTTTACAAAAACTTCAGATTTTTTTAGAAATATTTTGGTTTGGGTTGAAAATTTTGGTTCGAGGTGAAAATCACACTGACTTTCTTTTTATCCATCTTTCTGTTTCAGAAAGTTGCTAATTTTAAGTAATAATGATTATATTTAGTTCAACTATTCATTGCCTCTTCCCATTCATGTATTATTTTTCCATTTAGGCATTCCTATAGGCGATATTTATTTATCAAGCGGGATTAATTTGGAGTACATCATTAATTTATGCCATTTATTAAACTGTTCTGATAAGCTGCACAGTATAGTGGATACTTGCTATAACTTTACTTTTAGAATGCAGAAATATTTGTATTATTCTTATTTGTTCAGGGGTCCTAATTAAAATAGAATAGCCTACATTTAAGACCTGGATTGAGGGCTAGCCAAATAGCTCAGCGATTTAAAGCACCTGTAAGCAGGACCAGGGGCCACGGGTTCAATCCCTGGGCCTGCAGTGCATGCCCCACCCCTGGGGTGCACTGAGACTGCAATTGAGACTGGGCGTGGTGGTGCATTCCTATAATCCCAGCTCTTGGGAGGCTGTAAACAGGCAGATCACTACAAGTCTGATCTAGTAGTGAGATCCTGAACACCCTAGAGCAGTGGTTCCACAATACAGTTCCTCATGTTGCGGTGATCCCAAACCAAAAAATAATTGTGGTAACTACTTCAAAACTGTAATTTTGGTACAGTTATGATTTAGAATATAAATACCTGATATGCATTATGTATTCTCATTGCTACAAATCAAATATAATTTAAACATAGTGATTAATCACAAAAACAATATTTAATTATATGTTGAGAAATATTTATTTCTAATTCCAATAAATAACATTTCACCATGGCATAGCATGGGTTTAAATATAACTACAGTAATATAACAGTAAACAATAGTGCAATATTTTGCAACAGTATGCACATCCATAATGGCGTGCATTCCAGCATTGAGTGCTGTTGCAGATGGTAGCGTGACTTCTCAGCGGCAAAAGCCATCGGAAATATGTATTTTTCGATGGTTTTAGGGGACCCCTGTGTTTTGGTGATTCGACCCCCACTGGGGTCACGACCCACAGGTTGAGAACCGCTGCCCTAGAAAGCTTTCCCTAAAAAAAGTACAAGAGAAAACCTGGATTGAAATTCTTCTACCCATTTCTTGGAAAGGCATAAAGGACAGAGGCTACATTCATGGGCATGAACTGGATCATGCAAACAACACAGAAATTGCAATACTTAGCTAAAGAGAGAAGACCCTGATCTGCATTACGTTCAGCTTCCTGGAATCATTACGTTGCCCATCCAACCTGGCTCAGAGCCACGCACAGATGTAAACTTTCCAACTAGCATTCAGACTCCCAAAGAATAGAGAATCATAAATCAAATGCCATCCTCCTTTAGCCTGTATACATTTAACCTCCAAAAGAATTCACCAAGATAAACAGATTAACTTTGTCTCTGAAATATGAAGATGTGGTAACTGTCTTTCACGTAAGAATTAACTATTATACTAAAAAAATAATCTCTTTCACTGGACTCAAAGTGGTCCGAGCAATGAGGTGCTTGAAGAGGTACCAGATCAGCCCAGCTTCAGAGACACGGCAACTAACCTTCTGAAGCCTCAGATCTCTTTTCTCTTAGCACTGGCTGATGATTCTATCCAATACGCTACATGGAAAAGTGAGGCAGACGGGCAGTGCAGTTACAGAGGAAAAACCGTGAGAAGGTAAACTTAACAAAACTTGTGGGAGGCTATGGGTCATTACAGCGACCTCCCGCATTTGTTATACATGAGAATATGTCTGTTGTAATCTGTATATACTTCATGAATTAGAAAATATTTTTGAAAGATTAAAATGTACATAGAATACTATTGACAGTATTTAATATTTTACTTTGTTACAGAATTGAAGCTGAAAGTAAATGGCTTTTACAGAATAAGTCAGAAAAAAATGCATAAAAATGTATCAAATACATTAAGAGAGTTTTGGGATTTTCTGCATGTTTTTTGCTTTCATACAAATGGAAACAAAGTATTGTTACATTTCTTTTGTTAGGTTTATTAGCAACCCAGCTTCACTGTAAATTAAAATTCACATTCATTCTCTTCTGAAAATATCTGTTATCCTTCTAAAAATTCATACCCATAAAAACAAACAGTGAATTAAACCTGGGTGTGGTTATTTAAGAGTTAAATAAATTGGATGGGGACATTTGAACTGTTGGTACCTGCTGCACAGACAAATACCAGAATGGAATGTACTAATTTGTTTGGGAAATGGCTTTCTTCCAAACTGATGAAGATTTTCTTTCCCATGAGTACTACCGCTATGATACTTATTATGTTCTAAATTCTACTGAAAGTGATCCATAATAAACTATGACAATAATCTCAGGGCCTCCTCTAGCTATATTCTTTTCACCTCGTTGTAATATTTAAATTTAGGCCACATAGTTTCACTGTCTGCTTCCTTTGAACTAGGAAACTGTTTTTCCATCACAACTATAGAAGCACAGTGCTAACAGGCTTGATTTCTTCAAGGATGACTCTTCCATTTTTTTTTTTTTTCCACAAAATGTTAAAGTTCCTGCCAAAAATAACCACTCTCGTAAAATCGTCCTCATATGAGGTTACATTTAAGGTTCTAAATGTAGTGATATGTTGAAAACAGAAGCTGTGTTTTCCAAATATCAAAGACATTGATACAGTGACAAAATATTGAGTGGATAGGCTATGCTATTCTTAAGAATCGGGTTTGCTTTACCTAGTGAGATTCATAAGTCAAGCACTAGTTTGATATAAGATAAATTTCTTTAATCAATCATGACAACTTCCACAAAATCAGCATCCCTTTAGTATGTTCCGCTCGGTGGCAGTAGCTATTTTTAGGCAATTATTCTCTGATATATCTGAGGTGACAATAGAGCACTTGGATTTATTTAGGGGAAAAATATATTCTAGATAAGATCGTACCAAATCTTAGATCAATTACTCTATTAAATAGCCCACTCCCTATGTATTTACATATGGACACGTATCAGGATATGCATAGTTGTGAATAATT